>ML662451.1:4626116-4689714 GCA_007570785.1 Antilocapra americana | reverse complement strand
CACACACACACACACACCACACACACACACACACAGCCTTTTTATCACTGATACTAAACTAGCTCTGAACTGTTAAGAGAAGAAAATGACACGCGTGGACTAGGGTCTCCGCCTGCGCCCCCAGCCTGAGGAATCACTCCACCCGAGCTGCCCTTCAGACGCTGACGAGAGAGGGGAGTGACCGGCCTGCCTCTCCCTCCTCTGCCCTCCCCCCAGACGGCGTCAGCACCACCGTCAGAAACCCTCCTCCGCAAACGTGTCATGAATTATATGCTACTTGGCATGGGAGCAGCTGTGTTTTCAGAAGTTGGACTTGGGTGAGTGCATCTGGCTCTCCAGCACCCACTCAGGAGACCCAGGCGACCGTCTCCAGGGCGCCCGATGGGCGGGGACGATGCCACAGTGTCAGCGTGGGCTGAGCAAGGCTGGCCCTGTGCCCTGCCCAGGGCTCCCGGCGCCCCTTTTTCCACTGCAGCCCGACAGGAACGTAACATCCGGGAAGCCAGAGGCCTCGCTGGAGGTCGGTCACCACCAGGAAAGGTCGAGGTGCTATCGGTGTCCACAGTGAACGGCGTGGTCTCTGCTCCCCTCCTTCCTTTCTTGCAATTCAGGCATGGAATGGGGCTACACGGAGAAAGCGCTAAGATTTTGTTAAAAAATAAAACTTGTATTTGTTACCTCCTGTCTCTATGCTGACTGCTTCATGTTCTGGCCTTTTTCCCAAGTGAACTTAGGATGTTACGTCCCTGAGGTTTATTATTTAAAAAAAAACCAGTTCAGTACTGCTTTAGAAGTAACAGAAAAAGAGAACAGAACTGTGTTTTGATTTTAAATAAACTCAGTCTCACAGGAATAATTATATCTGAAGAAACCGGAAGTGGTCTGGTCCTCTTTTTCCTTTCAGGGAAATGCAGCTGCCCACGGTGGTTGTGTTAGAGACGACACATCTATGCGGCTATGTCACTCTTCTGGCAGAAGGAGGGACGGGGCCCCAGAAGTCCTGAATAATTCAGAATCTCGGCTTAGAGAGGTCGGCTGCCCCGGGACAGACTCAGCCGGGAAGGAAGACAGCGGGGCCCTGCCTGGCTGGACGGAGACCCGGTCCAGTAAAAGCCACAACTGGTCCCCGTGGGGGGCGCTGTCTGCAGAGAGGAGGGGCGTGGCACAGCGACACGCAGGGGCGCGTCCAGCCCAGCTCAGGCGGCCCTGAGGGGGCCCGGGGGCACGATGCCGCCAGCAGCCCCTGAGCTACTCCCCGTCGGCCCAAGGCAGCCTTTCAGGTGCCCGTGAAAGCCCTGGGTCCGACACTCAAGTCTTAAAGCGAGTACCCGCCCGCCCTGCCACCAGCTCTAGTCCCGAGTGGGTTCTCAGAGGGGCCCCCCCACCCTCAGCAGCAGCCCCTCCACCCTCAGCAGCAGCCCCTCCACCCAAAGCCGAGAGGCCCGGTGGAGGGAGCTCCTCACAGTTCCACAGCTAGCGGCCAAGTGACAAATAACCCGGCCCGGAGCAAGTGTGCCAAGGGGGCAGGCACCACAGCCCGACAGCCCTTCCGAAAACAAGGCCGCCCTGAGCGCTAACAGCCCCCACGGTGACGGGCCCCCACGACTGCCCTGTGCGCTCTCAGAGGCTCAAACAGCCCAGCGGTGGGCCTCACAGCGGTGGGACTGAGGCCACTCCACAGGTTAGTCCCTGGTCAGGGAACTAAGGTCCCACACGCCACACGGCCAAAACAAACCCCAGAAAACCCGCAAAGGCTGAGCCCTGTCTCCTGCCATCCGTGCAAGAAGGACCACAGGCTCCTGGGCCCGGATGCCTGCGTGTGACTTAGGCCCTGTTTCCTCATCTGTCATGTGGGCTGGGCTGGGCTTGGGGCCACGCTGGGGACACCTGACCGCTCCCGTTCTGGCCACGTGCTGCTGGGACAAGCTGTGACCTCTCTGATCCTGTGTCCTACTCTGTAAAATGTAGATACCCACCTCATAGGACTGCGAAGAGGAACAGGTGAGTTAATATGTATAATGTGTATGCCAGCACCCGGTATAAAATAACAAATGTGTCAGCCAGCAGCATCATGATTGGCCACCAATGGCACGGCTCCGTTCCTGTTGCACCCACTGCTCTAGCCATGAGTGTGTGGTCCAACTCTAGACAATCAGACCTCAGGGGAGGTCAGTGGATGCCAGAATTTCCAAAAAGTTTCCTTTTATCTTAAAAAGAGGCAAGAGCCAACCCACCTGTTCACCCTCACTTTAGCCTGGACACAGTCACAACTGGATGTGATACCTGGTTTAGTGGCAGCTATTTCATAACCCTGAAGCCTGACCCAGGGCTGACCATGTGGGAAAAGTGTGCAGGACAAAGTTCTACTAAACATAAACTGAGTGAAGCAAGCTTCTGGGGAGGCAGCTACACATTCAGAGCCCACACAGCCCTATGGTATCCTGCCAGCCCAGTTTTCAACTCTACGATGCCAGCCCCCATCCTTCACCCAGGAAACGGGTCACAAAGTGACCTTGAGCTTGAAGAGGCAGCTCCCCTGCAATAAAGGTGCTAAGACTAAAGAGAGAAGTGAGTAGGAGAGCTCAGTTTGCAGTTTTACAGAAAAGCCTTAGGAGGAAAAGAGCATTAGCTAAGATGACCTCAGGAGGCTGGGCTGAAGCTACAGATGATTAAGCCTGAGAACCTCAGTGCTTCCCAGCACCGCCACCTTGCTGAATTAATTCAACAGATCCTAGAACCCACGCCCTGAATAATACAATGGCATTCATTCCACTTTGCTTTTCAGCCACCAATTCAACCTATGTTTAGAGTGGCTCAAAAACAATTCTGAATCCAGTTTGGAAAGATTTTTTGGCAACTGATACTTTACATCAAAGCACGAAAGAATGATAAGAAATCTGACGATGGAAGATCAAAAACAGGCTTGTTTTATTTATACACAGAACAACTGTATTTACAACCCCAGATGTGGATATGTACATAGCAATACAGGAGGCATTTGCTTCCACGGTGGGCACTGTATAAATTAGGATCATAAATACGAGGGGAAGCCCCACCGGAGGGCACAAAACCTTTTCTCCAAGTCTCCAGGGATCCTTCCTACCTCCCTCTACACTGACAGGACCAGGAGACCCCAAGGACCCCCAGGGACGACCGCAGAGCAGGGGTGGGGACAGGGACAGAAGGGCAGCCAGCCCCACGGGCAGCGAGAGACACGAGGCAGCGGCGGCAGGGTCGCTGCCCCGCAGACAGGCTTCATGCAACGCTCATGTTTACTCCGCTCACTCTAACTCACTACACTCAGAAAACGGTTTTAGGTAAACAGTGTTGCTCTAATCACGGACATTACTTTTAAACACGACGCTTCACCTAAACTGATGGCTTTCCCACGAGAGGACGCGGAGGGCTGGGGTGGGTGCGGTTGAGTCCTGAGAACCTCAGACCCCCAGGTGCCCACTCCGGGGTCCCCCTCGGAAACCCCGTGCGTTCTGGCGCCCGGGTTCTCGCCGCCTCCCTCCTCCCAGCACAGCGGTTCCGAGGCGCGGGACCCCTGGGGCGGGAAGGAGAGGCCGCCACCCAGGCTCACCTCCGAGGGCCGGGCCGGAGCGCTCGAGCCGAGCTCAGCGCCAGGGGCCGACGGGCAGGGGGAGCCCGCGCGCCGGGCGGGGGACGGTGCCCCGCGGAACGGAAAGCGAGAGAGCGGCCAAGGCGGGGAGGGCGGGGGCCGCTGGGGAAGCGCTCCCAGCTCGGCAGCCCCGAAACCCCCAAGCCCAGGAAGCCCCCTCCACACAAACACGGCCGCCTCGGTGCGCGGGGGCACGACAGGCCAGGCGTCCTGGGGACGGCGGGGACCCCGCGCCCGCGGCCCAGGAACCGAAGGGCGGGCGGGCCCAGGCCGGGGCTCGGAGACGCGGGGCCGGCGGGCCGGCCGGGCGGGGAGCGGCCCGGCAGGGAAGGCGCGGGCGGCAGGTAGCTGCGTTGTGGGTCCGGCCCCGGGGCGCTGGGCCGGGCCGAGCGGCGGGAGTAGCACCATGAGGGGCCGCCGGGCCGGCTCAGTCGCGGAGGTCGCGGGGGACGCAGGCCGAGAAGGCGGAGGCTAGGCCTCGGCGGCGGCGGGGGCGCCGCGGCTGAGCTCCTTGATGCCGCACAGGATCCGCTTCATGTGGCCCACCTTGGTCACGCCGAGGTCCTGCCGGGAGAGGGCGGCGCTCAGGTCCGGGTGCCCCGTGGCCCCACCGAGGGAGGGGCCGCGATGTCTGATGCCCCCAAACCACCACCCGCGGGCGGGCGCCCGCCTCGCCTGAGTCCCTGAAGTGAGTCCAGGGCACGCCGAGAGAGTGCTCGGCCTCCTGGCGGTGCCCTCGGAGGCCTCACAGCCTCCTGGGGTGCACCCAGAGGGGCCCGCAAGGCAAGCCAGCCTGGAGAGGGAACCCCGGACACCAGGTTCCCCTTAACCCCGACAGCTGTCGTCACAGAACTCGAGCTGAACGAGCAGCGGGCTGCACCCCCAAGGGGTTCATGGCCCCCCAAGGGGTTAACATGGTTCACCACGCAGCGAGGCTGAGCACGCAGCTCCCCATGGCTCTGGCTGCGGAGGCTGAGACTCCACGGCCCAGGGCCGCGTCTGTCACCCCCCAGTCGTTGCCCCGTGGCCTGAGAAGAACCGTAAACAGACTGCTGGCGCTGAGGCGCGGCCAGGTCAGAGGGGGACCCCAGGGCCACGGGGAGCATAGGCGCGCCTGCCCAGAAGGCACATGGAAGTACCTTGAGGTCCCTCCGCTCCAGGTGCAGGAGCTCGGAGCCCCGGATGTCGTGTCGCGTGAAGATGTCCTTATACTCACAGAGACTGAGGTGCTCCAACCAGGCAGCCACCTCCTCTGTGCCCCAGAGGTGCACTGTCAGAGACGGAAAAGCATGGGCACAGTGAGTGCCCGGAGCCCAGCGCGAGGCAAGCAGCGGCCAGCACCCCAGACGCCCAGGCGACAAGCACCCCCAGCAGCCCCAGCAGCGGGCACCCCAACATTCCCCGGCCACAAGCACCCCAGCAGCCCCAGCAGCGGGCACCCCAACATTCCCCGGCCACAAGCACCCCAGCAGCCCCAGCAGCAGGCCCCCACCACCCAGCCCCAGGCGCCATCCCAGGCCGGTGCAGAAAGAGATGGGCCGCCGCCCTTGTGGAGCATGAGCAAGGCCGTGGCTGGCGTCTGTCCCTGCAGGGGGGCCGGTAGCCTCGTCCCAGGAGGGACGGGTGGGCCTGCCCGCAGCTGAAGCCAGATCCCCTCGCCCTTGGAGAGGGGTCTTTGCACTTCCGGCTCACAGCAAGAATGGAGACTCGCAGAGATTCCATGGAGTCAGAGCCACCATGATTTAAAGAACCCAATTTCTGGACCAACACGCGAAGAAGAAAAATCAAAGGGAGATACCCTTACTGGCAGCAAATGCCCCCCCTCGAATCTAGGCTTGGGGCTGCCCAGCACCTGGAAGCCTGGGCCATGCTCAGGGCCAACACTTTGCACGGAGACTCTAAGCCCCGACTCTGTGACCCAAGGAGAAACATCGTTTAGGGTCATCGTCTATTGATTTCCTAGCCCATGACCGTGAGGGCCCAGGCTCCCAGGACAGGGGCTGTGATCAATGAACTGATTAACGGGGGCCACGCAGCCCCTCAAGGCAGGCACAGGGCCCAGCATGCGTCTCTGAGTGTCGTGTCACCTCCGCTGTCTCCTCCCCACCTCACACCCCCGTCGAGCGCAGGCAGGAGAGGGGTCAGGGCAGGGAATGACACAGGTCGCCCCTCCTTGTGCTGCAGGAGAGTGGGGTGTGGTTCTGTAGCCACAAGCGTGGCAGTGCAGGCCGGGGCCCTAGGTGACCGGGGGGAAGGGCAGGGGCAGGTACCCGGGGCGCCCAGGCTGCAGCGAGCTTCTCTATTCTTGTTGTTCTTCTCCTTCTTGAACTTGGTTACCAGGCGGAATTTACCGCTGCGGCTGCGCTTGGAAAGATCCAGCATCACGTTCTGTGGGGGAGAGGGCAAACAGAGTGCATCAGACCCCCGTTTACCCAGGCCGTGCCCCCCACTGCTGCAGAGGGGCATGGGGCTGCAAAAAGGCCTGTGGTCGTCTTTGTCCTTGACTTTCAGTCTTGGACTGATGGCTCATTTCTAATGCTTTTTAAAAGCGGTTTTGCAGAAATAAGCATCCATTTTTGTATTTTTTTTTCATTTTATAATGTCTATTCATCACGTGATTGAACGGCTTTGAATATATCACTTAAATATCAAGACTATTACATCAAGACTAGTAAGTTGCCGGTTGACCTCCCAGCGTTGCGCCGGCAGGCTAGTCTGTCAGGGTCACGAGTGTCCTTCTAAAGGAAGCTTTTCCTGCACTCTTTCCTCACCACCCGCTCCCCAAGGCAGAATCAAGGAGGGAGGGAGTCAGAGGGACAGGGGACAGGGTGCCAGCTTGTGGCCGCCTCCCCACAGCGCGGTCCAGGGCACAGCGGAGCCATCGCAGCCCCTTCCCCCCAGGACTGCGGACTGCCTATGTCATTTCTCACAGAAGCTAGGGCCGGGGTCTCCGCTACTAAGGAATCCTGCGCACTCACAGACAGGTACCTGGTGTCGGTCATTTGTGTAAACCTGTATGCAGGTCAGGAAGCAAAGTCAGGACTGGACACGGAACAACAGACTGGTTCCAAATAGGAAAAGGAGCACGTCAAGGCTGTATATTGTCACTCTGCTTATTTAACTTATATGCAGAGTACTTCATGAGAAATGCTGGGCTGGATGAAGCAGCCAGCTGGAATCAAGATTGCTGGGAGAAATATCAATAACCTCAGATACGCAGATGATACCACCCTTATGGCAGAAAGTGAAGAACTAAAGAGCCTCTTGATGAAAGTGAAAGAGGAGAGTGAAAAAGTTGGTTTAAAGCTCAACATTCAGACAACTAAGATCATGGCATCCGGTCCCATCACTTCATGGCAAATAGATGGGGAAACACTGGAAACAGTGGCCGACTTTATTTTGGGGGGCTCCAAAATCACTGCAGATGGTGACTGCAGCCATGAAATCAAAAGACGCTTACTCCTTGGAAGGAAAGTTATGACCAACCTAGACAGCATACTGAAAAGCAGAAACAATACTTTGCCAACAAAGGTCAGTCTAGTCAAGGCTATGGTTTTTCCAGTGGTCATATACAGATGTGAGAGTTGGACTGTAAAGAAAGCTGAGCACCGAAGAATTGATGCTTTTGAACTGTGGTGTTGGAGAAGACTCTTAAGAGTCCCTTGGATTGCAAGGAGATCCAACCAGACCATCCTAAAGGAAATCAGTCCTGGTGTTGGAAGGACTGATGTTGAAGCTGAAACTCCAATACTCTGGCCACCTCATGCAGAGTTGACTCATTGGAAAAGACCCTGATGCTGGGAAGGACTGGGTGCAGGAGGAGATGGGGATGACAGAAGATGAGATGGCTGGATGGCATCACCGACTCGATGAACATGGGTTTGGGTAGACTCCAGGAGATGGTGATGAACAGGGAGGCCTGGCGTGCTACGGTTCATGGGGTCGCAGTCAGACACGACTGAGCGACTCAACTGAACTGAACTGATTCACAAATAAAAGAAATTTCCTTGTTTTTCAGGTGTGCCAATTTCTTCTTGGCCCTGTGGCCTGGATTCTGCCTCCGGGCCCTGTCTACCCGCGTCCCGAATATCTACCTACAACCCCAGTGTCTACCCGTGTCCCTGCACTGTCTACTCGCGTCCCCACACCATCTACCAACATCCCCGCAGTGCCCGGCGTGGTCAGACTGCACAGCTCTTGGACAGGGACGTTTGGTCACACTGAAAAATCCCCACCAGGCTTTTCCCTGGAATCGCACCCACGCTGGCTAGAGCTGGACACCTTCACACCCGGTCTGGACCCTGCAGCCTCACCACACCCCTGCGTGGTCATCTTCCCGGGCTTCTTATCAAGGGCATGTCATGTTCTTTACTTTATACAAGCTTTATATTCTATCAGGTTTCTACTAGGAAAGAGACCTCTTACGATGACATTTTCTAGTCAATGATTATGAGTTATTCAAGAAACTTATTTCTACATGTTTCTTATACTTAGCAAAATGATCACGGATCCATTCTAACACAGCCGCCCCACGGAACACCTCTAGCCCCCAGGGGACCACCACAGCCAAGGGCTCTCCTGTCCCAAGATAAGCATCCCCTTGCACCTCAGCGGCTCCCTGCAGGACAGGTGGGAGGCAGCTATTCTCCACAATCCAAACAAAATCCTATCCTGACTCTGTAACGTCCTGTTCTTAAGGCAAACATGGGTTTTATTCAATTTACTTCCAACTTTTAAAAATATGGGTATTTTCTTCCATTGGTAAGACAGGGAGACTAGTAGAATGAGGCTGACTATCCACCTGTTATTTAATCTCTACCTTTTAAAAGCAAATTTCAGACATCAAATTATTCTACTCATAAATACTTCAGTAAACAACTCTAAAAGACAACGCTACTCTTTTTAAAATGTAATCATGGCACCATCATCACACCCGACACCGCTCACTTAGCTCCAATGAGTTCATTCATATCCCATCTCCCCAGCTGTTCCAAAGGTTTCTCTGCATGGTGGGTCTGTCTGAATCGTGGCCTAGCGCGGTCCGCAGGGGACACCCAGCTCCTGGGCGCCGTGTCTCCTGTCCCTCCACCTGCAGAGAGACCAGGCGTCTGCCTGGAGGACAGGACATCTCCCTGGCCGCCTCCTGACACGCAATGGCCCTTTAACCCTACATGTTCTGGCCAGAATTCTTTTATAGAGGATTTCTTTCATCAGCAAGTTTAAGAAAGAACTTTTACGGATATATTGACAATATTCAAGTTTGGAATCCAATGTGCTGGTTTTAGAAAAGGAAAATGAAAGTTCTGGAGATCTGTTTCCTAACGTGAATATACTTACTCAACCCTACCTGAATTGTACACTAAAAATGATAAAGATGGTTAAGCTGCGTGTATGTCTTTTTACCACAATTTAAAAAAATGAACTGTGATAACGTCCATCTTTTTCTAGCTTTGACACTTTCCTATATACGGAAATTACATATTCCTTGGCAAATTTTTCCTTTGGAAGTAAAATTTACTTTTTCAAATTGTTCTGTGGCTATTCTTTTTAAAATATCTTGAGATTTAAATTTGTGTAATTTAAATTTTTTTCTGAAAAATCAAAGGGCTTATTGAGACGCTGAGACTCACTGGCACTCCTTACGGACCATGTAAGCTGACTCACTTTCATATCTGCTGCTCCAGTCCCCTTACCGCTACATTTTGTCCCTTTCCTCCCCAGATTATATTTGCCAGAGGGTAGTTTATTTTGCTTTCATTTCAAAGAACCAACTCAAAGATCTCTCACTGTTTTTCCTTTTCAGATAAATGATTGTCCCATTTTTACGTCAGTAGAATTGTGGTAGCTCCCCATTAACGGTTCTCTTTGCCCCTCATACTTCACCTCATTGCCCCTGCATGGGCGGGACGAGCCAGTCTGGAATACGATCAGATTTTTTAAATGTCCTATGGACAACAGGAAAGAAAGCAGAGTCCCCCCTTTACAGAGCATAAAATCCTCTCTCCAGAGAAGCTCAACACATATTTGTTTATAAAGTCTACATACACATATTCTATCAACTTTCTTTGCTCAGAGGTTGTGATGTGGTTAGTTTCACTATGATTAATCATGGACTGATAGTGAGGAGTCACACTACAAAATTGGATTTCTGACATTTCCTATTATTTCAAGAAGTTTTAGCTTGACACATTCTATGTACATGAATTAAGATTAAAGTTTTGGGGGTAATCACTAAAAGAATAGGCAGAGGAGCACATATTTCCAAACTAGTAGCGGGGATAAACAGAACTGTGGGAAGGAGAGACTCATCAACCAAAATGGAGAAATGAAATAAGAAGTGAGACAAAAAGCACGGAAGATGGGAAAACTGCCTCTAAATATAGTAATGACAGTAAATGTAAACAGACTGAACTCTCATATTAAAACAGTACAGCTGCATTGTTTACAATAGCCAGGACATGGAAGCAACCAAGATGCCCATCAACTGACGAATGGATAAGAAAGCTGTGGTACATATACACAATGGAATATTACTCAGCATTAAAAAAAAATTCATTTGAAGCAATTCTACTCAGATGGACAAAACTAGAGCCCATTATCCAGAGTGAAGTAAGCCAGAAGCAAAAACAACAATACAGTATATTAACACATATATATGGAATTTAGAAAGATGGTAACGAGAGCCCAACATGCGAGACAGCAAGGGGAACGCAGATGTATAGAATAGACTCGTGGACTTTGTGGATGAGGGTAAGGGTGGGATGATATGGGAGAAGGGCATTGAAACAAGTTAATTATCATATGTCTAATCAATCGCCAGCCCAGAATTGATGCTCGGGGCTGGTGCAGCGAGATTTCCAGGGGGGAGGGAGGAGGGAGGGGGGTTCTGGAGGGGGAGCATATGTAAACCCATGGTGATATCATGACATTGTATGGCAAAAACAATAAAAAAAAAAAAAAGAAAAATTGAATATACACTGTCAAAATTTTTTAAACTGAAAGCTGTTTTGTAACATATTTTAAATGGAAAAAAATGGAATACAGTGTTATTCTCCTAAAAAAAAAAAAAACAGTACAACATGAATAAAAACCCAAACTTAGCAATGCTGTCTATAAGAAAGACACTCCAAATGAAGCTTGAAAGTATGAAAAATAATGTCAAACAAGTAGGCTTGAAAATAAAAAGAATTAGTAAAGGTCCTGTAATAATGATAAAACCCTAAATGCACCCAATAACATAGCCTCAAAATGCATAAGGCAGAAATACACAAAACCACACACAAAAAATCAAGACATCCACATTCACAGTCAGAGTGTTCAACAGTAACTGACAGATCAAGGAGACACAAAACCAAAAACAAAAAAGAAAAACAAACAAAAATACCTCACTAAGGACTTAATGATGTAAAAAATACAACTGTATACAAGGAACACTTATAAAAACTGACCAACTATTGGCCCATAAAGTTAGTGTCAATAAATTTCAAAGGACTGGTTATATGCAAACAACTGCCTCTGAACACAGTGAAATTAAGTTAAAAATAACAACAACAAAAAAATTATTAGAAAAAAAATTTCACCCATTGGCAAATAAATATACTTTAACTCATTTAGATGCTATATTAACGTATGATTTTATCATTATTTTAATCATAGGTTTACTTCAAAATTATAAGGTATATAACAATATGATTATTAGTTTTTACCAAAATAAAGTGATCCTCTATCACTTATTGCCTTAGGTATACAATTCTTTTTTTCTATTGTTACTTGGCATTTTTTATCATTTTCTTAAAACTGCTTTATTTTTACTCTTTCATTGAATGTATAGAAGAGAAAACTGGGTTCCTGTGATCAGTATATGGTCAGATTTGTTTTTGACACAACCTAACGAACAATTTGCTTTTAAAAGGTGAAGATAAGTTACTTTCTAATTTTTATGCTGTTAGCTCCATCTTTACTAGTTCCTTTATTTTCTTTTACAATGCAGACGATATTTTGTTTCTGTCTTTTGTAGTGATTCAGAAAGACATTAGCCTTTTCAATTTCACCAGAAACTACCTTTAAAACTTGGAGAAGGGACTGGCTACCCACTCCAGTGTTCTTGCCTGGAGAATCCCACGGACAGAGGAGCCTGGCAGGCTGCAGACCACGGGGTCGCAAGACCAAGCGACTGACATACACACACACAGCTTCAAAACCATTTTTAAGTTTTTAAAACATAAGTGATGACCTTTCTCTAATTATTAACGTCAAGAGTATCTCTCACCTCCTTCCACCAGAGGAGAAGGAATTTAAAGTGCTCTCAATCCTCTGTACAAGACCTCCTCCTCTGCTTCCTGCCACTTCCCTTCCTGCCTCCTTCCCTGCTTCCCTTCCTTCCCCGCCACTGCCCACAGTGCACGAACCACAGGCTAGGTTGCGGCTGCGTTCGTTAAAAACTTTTATATTATTATTTTTAGTAATTTTCTTTGAAACTTTTATCATATTTATAACTAACTAACAAATTTTGATGAGGCTGGCTGGGCCTTCTAAACCAGTCCTCATCCTTAAGCTGCTGAGTTGTATTCCCAGCTGAGAGGCCTCAGTTTCCCACGTGGGGCTTGCATTTGCCAACAAACGCCTGCCTGTGCATGAGCTCTGCGCTGCTGGCCGGTCCCCTGGCCCACGGCTCTAACAAGCGAAGCCAGCAACGGGGGGCCGATGCTCAGTGCCCAGCAGTTCACCGTGTGACCTGTCTCCTGGCCACCCCTGCTCTATCCTCGGGAGGACGGCCTCTGGGGCTGGCCTCCATCCAGGTGCTGCCCCCAGAACCACCGCCACTGAGCACCTCTCTGGACCCACAGCCGCCTTGCCTGCTGCAGGAGGCACAGCCTCAAGCCCACGCCCAGGGTCCCCTGATGTCCCAGCTGCAAGGCCCGCCAAGCTGGGCTCCCGAAACACACGTAGCAGACGAGTGTGACTGGGAGCGGACCACGACGCCCCGACCGCAACTCTGACAGCTCTCTGCAGGTCAGCAGGCAGCGAGCCTCCACGCTGGGGGTGCACAGCAGGGCCAGGCTCAGCCTCCTTTCCACCCGGCCCCTGGCCCATCCCGTAGTTCTATTTCTGAGGGCAGCTTGTGCCCTAGTCGTCAAGGGTTATTCTCGACAGTGATTCCTAGCTCCTTCCTACCTGCCAAAGTAGGTCTCCCAGCCTTGAAGGTATTTTAACAGACGCGTGTTTACCAGGGACCAGATCAGGGGCTGCAGGACCAACACCACCTTCATCCTGAAGCCGCACAGGGACTCGGGCGCAGGAGGGACAGCCCCGTGCCCAGGGGCCCCGTGCCCAGGGACACCGTGCTGAAGCCAGAGACCCACATACCTCCTCGTCACCAGGCTCCATGGGCTGGCATAGCCAGGGCGTGTCTGCCAGCCTCCTGAGCTGCTGGTCCATTTCGGCAAGGGCAGCCGTGAGCCGCTCCTTCTGAGGGGGATCCAACTGCTGCTCCAGGGACAGAGGGACGGAGGGAGGAAACAGACACAGCGCTTACCACAGGGCGGGGCTGCAGGGCCCGAGCAGAGAGGAAGCCTGGCCCAGCACCAGCCACGCTCAGAGCGCTCTTCTAAAAGCTGGCCAGGAGACAGAGCCACAGAGCACCCCTAGGGCCAAACTCTGAACCTCCGCTTGTAAGTAGTACCAAGTGAGAGAATTAAACTCTCCTCTCCTAGGCAATGGGGCAAACCAAGCTCGCCTGAAAATCGCATCAGCAGGGCTCACAGGTCATCTGCCTCAGCTTCCTCGGGACCCTCTCTCTGAAGCGGGGACCAGCCCGCCTGCACCAGAGCACAGAAAGCGTGTGGGGCACAGAGACGGCCGCGAGAACCTCAGGACACCATGGAAGCTTGGAATGAGAGTGGCGAGTACGGACTGGACTCAGGGCGATCCTACAGTGACTTCACCTTCTTGACCTTCCACGCCTTCATTTTCCACAAGAAGGCTGGCCGGGCACTCGGAAGTCTGCCCTGCTCCTGCTTCTGCAATCTGACAGAAGGCGAGCTGGGTGCCTCCCCGGGGCTGAGTGAGGAGGGGCGACCGGGTCTGCGAGCTGGGGACGGGGCTGGAGGTGGCCGCACACTCGTGGGGCCTGAGGACAGAGTGCTGTGCATGACACAGCGGAGCCCTGACGCCCTGGAGGGGCTGAGCATCACACAGGGCCAGGGTAGGGCCCTCTGAGAAACCCCCATGGTTGGGAGCCCCGACGGAGCCGCGCTGCCTGTGTGCACGCCGCGGGCCGGCCCCAGCTTACCAGGGCCAGCCTGCCTGCGAGCAGCAGCTCGGTCTCGCTGCGCAGGGCTCGGACGTTATTCACCATCTCCAGGACGAGGCTGCAGCTCAGCCCCTGAGAGGAACCAGAACAGAAGCATGGAGACGGCCCAAGGGGGCTGGTAGGCGCGGGGGGGCGGGCACGGGAGGGCGCAGGCACCTCTGCGGCTCTGGGCTTGCCGTACACTCGGTCCATGGACTTGGAGCTGGCATTGACAGCGTGGGCGAGCTCCTGCTCCACGTCCCGGTGGGACTGCGCGAGCTCCCGGATGCTACAGAAACAAGACACGGCGGCAGGCTGGTCACCGCGCCAGACCCCAGCCCGCTCGCCTCCTGACCGACAGCGGGGGAGGCCTTAACCGGGAGATCTGACGACAAACTCCCAAGCTTTGACGGAGACTCACCCAAGGAGTGAGTGCCCCAAAAGAACACTGAGGGCTGTGAAACCTCCAGAGTAGGAAGGAGAGGAGGAGAAAGCCAGGAAGGGACCAGAGAGGCCTGTCGGGGGGCAGCACTAGGCCTGCACGGGGCCCCAGGAGGGAGGGGGGTGGGGAGGGTCCAAAGACGGAGCCGAAGGGTCAGGTCCAGGCACAGGACACCAGGCTGCTGCGACCATGCCGCAGTTAGGGGGGTGGACACGGCAGGGGCCGGGCAGCGGGCAGAGCAGTGACCACCGTGTGGGCAGGCCCACAGCGGCTCTGGGGACTGAGAGGAGAAGGGAGCACCTTTGGCTGCTGTCTTTCTGTTTTTTAAATATCTACAAGGTTTGCTCCTAACAGCACGCCTGCTCCTCAGCGTGAAGTTAAGGAGGCAGTAAGCGGTCTGTTCTTAGGAATCCAGGTAGCTGGCTCTGAAAGCACCTGTGGGTCTGAGGCTTCCACGTCCTTAAGCCCCAGGCAAGGTCTACAGGAGCATGAGTGACAACCACGACGCGGAGGGCGAGCAGAGCCCAGCCTGCCCCGTGACGGAGGAGACGGCACGGGATCTGCAGGAAGAGCGTCTCGACGCCCGCAGCCCCACGCGGACCCGGGCCCACGGAGGAGGGGCGCCCACCTGTGGATAAGGGCTCCCGCTGCCCGCCCGAACTGGTCCATCTGAGTGGCCTCCTCCTCGGACAGGCTCTCCGGGTGCAGCGAGGAGGATGGGGCGCGGGGAAGCTCACACTTCTGCTTGTCCACCCAGGACTTGAGCGTGTTCTCGAAGGCCTAGGACACGGGGCCAGGCTCACACACGCTCCCACGAGCGCACGTCCAACAGCCAGGGCTGCTGGACACTCGCAGGACGGCCCCCAGACAGGGATGCAGACGCCTGTTTACCCTGGGGGAGCAGGCAGGGTCCTAGGACTCCCAGCCCCATTCTCCTAATCTGGGGGAGAAACACGTCAACTCCTGGAACCCAACGATCGGGCAGCAGGGGCTCCCTGAGAGGGGCAGCCGTCTTACCCGGTCCCTGGTGAGGGTCTGCGCCCGGTTCTTGTGGACGATCCGGATGTACCCCGGGGGCTGGACCCAGGCCTCTCCGTCCACCTGCACAGGCACGCCCTCGTCGCCCAGAATGGAGATCTTCACCGTGCGGCACTGCAAACACCACCACCCACGCTCCAGCAGCCGGCCCGGGGGCCACCTGGGAGCCACCGGGGGCAGCCCTGCCCATACCCTGCCCTGTGCTCCAGCCAGCCAGCCCAGGGGTCACCCGGGAGCCACTGGGGGCTGCCCTGCCCACACCCCGCCCCGCGCTCCAGCCAGCCAGCCCAGGGGTCACCCGGGAGCCACTGGGGGCCGCCCTGCCCACACCCCGTCCCACGCTTCAGCAGCAGCCGGCCCGGGGGCCACCTGGGAGCCGCCCTACCCACACCCTGCCCCGCACAGGCTGGCCGACCCCCGGGGGCAAGCTGCACCCTCAGCTGGGCTCAGGGCATCCCCACCTGGGGCACAGCTCCTGGAGCCCTAGGCCGGCCCCGCCCCACCACCCCACAGCCAGGGCACCCCGCATCCGTGACCACCACCCTGTGGGGAACGCGGTGCTCAGACACCAGCAGCAGGCCTCAGGCGGGGACACGCAGCCACCAAGAGCTGTGGGGTCCCTGGGCACGTGGGGACACGCAGGACGGAGCCAACTCCCACCAAGGGCTCCTCTTTTCGACAGAAAGTGCTGCCGAAGCATTAAAACCATGACATCCACACAGCCCACGGTGGGGACAGACGGGACTGGGGCTCAGGGGAGCGTGCGCACTGGTCTCTGTACGTGAGCACGTGGCCCTCCCCACCGCCCAGACAGACAGACCCTTCCCAGCCCGTCACCAGAAGCTCACAGGGGGACCCGCCCCCTCTCCCCCCGAGCCAGGCCTCAGAGAGGCCAGGTGAGGACACACACTCGGCCCCTGCTCCTGGACTTGGGCTGAGGCTCCCAAGAGCTGCAGGGCCGGGCCATGGGCAGCCAGGCCCGCCTCGTCTCACCCCACCGCAGCAGGAGGAGCCCACAGAGGGCCGGGGCGGCGCTCCGGGCTGCAAGCCAGCTCCGGTTTGGAAAGCATTTTTCAGAGGTCGAACACGGCAGGCGAGAGCAGGTTCTGGACCGGGAGGTGGGCGGGTGGCCCACTGTCCGGGGCTCTGCGCCCAGGTGTCCACCTGCTGCCTCGGGAGCCTGGGTCTGGGCCAGGCCTGCCTCTCCCCCCAGCACGCAGGCCTCTCCCACCTCCAGGACTGTGGCCAGTACCTGGGCGATCCGGTGATGCTGCAGCTTTATGACCCGGGAGACGGCCATCTGCATGCTGCCGAACACTGCGACCACCTCCAAGATCTTGTCGTCGAACGACGGGGCTGCGAACGTCTGCAAGGGCCGGCGTCAGAGCTGACCTCTGCTCCCAATCTGAACATGCCCCCACACACCCAGCCGCCTCTCTCTGGGGACCGCTGCACTAAAGGCCAGACAGGCCCACGACAAGGAGCCGCTGCAGAGGGGTCTCCACTCCAGACCCGAAGGCAGCCTGCCTGCCCCTCACACACACGGGGCCTAGGGCACATGACTGACTCTTCCTGGGTCCCTGCTTCTGTGAAACGGGGCTGACACCGGTACGCCTCCAGGTCTCACGCAGGCTGTAAACTCACAGGGGCCACGAGGGCGATCCACACTGACTGTCCTGATCAGCTGCCGTGACGACAGGAGTCAGTCCGGTTCACACCATCCGTGCCCCGCACCATAAATTCCAAACTCCTCCCTGGCTCACACAGCCCCGCAGAAGGGTGCACACCATCGGAGAACGTGCTCCCTCCCCGACACCAACCTGACCTGTCCAAGCCCAAGCCACCCTCAGGCCTCTGTGCCGATGTCCCCTCCCCTTGGGCGCCTTCCCGGATGACCCCCAAGGCAGGTCCCCGCAGCCAGCACAAAAGCGCCATCCCATCCAGCCCCCAGCCGGCCCCAGAGCAGGAGGCTCCGCCTCAGCTCCGGAGGGGCTGCTTCTTCTGCCACTCTGTCCCCGCCCGCCCAGCCAGCGCCGCCCAGCACCCCCATACGTACGTCGTCCTCCTTGGTGCCCCCCCAGAAGTTGGTTCCCCCGGCATAGCTGGGGATGTTGAGGACAGCGATCCCCTGCAGACTGGGGAGAGGGATGGGGCGCCCGTCGCACTGGGCGGGGGGGATGCGGGAGAGGAGAGGAGAGAGGGCTGGCGTCAGGTGGGGTGTCCTCCCCGGCGCCCGCCAGGGCCCTCGCTGCTCAGGAGCGGGGCTAGGGGGCCGCCCGCTCACCTCCAGTAGGACCTTCTGCTCCAGGTTCTTGTAGGTTCTGTGCAGCAGCTCTCTGGTGCCCAGGACTCCATACCACATCATGTTCTTGGTTCGACTCCTGGGGTAGAGAGCACATGGCCGGCCGGCAGTCACCTCCTCACAGCTGGTCACACTGGGCACGCGTGCCCAGAGGCGACACCGCGAGGTGAGGAGGGACATGCCCGTGACACGTGGTATGAGACACGCAAGAGAGACATTCACTGACATGAAATTCTGCTTTTCTAAAGTGACGCTCCCAAGAAAGAAACCTATCCTGAAAGGTAAGACATCACAGAGCCTCACAAAAAAAGTGCAAATCACAATTTTTTCAGCTATAAAATTATGCTTGCTGTTCAGTTGCTAAGTCGTATCCAACTCTTTGTGACCCCACAGACTGCAGCACACCAGGCCTCCCCGTCCTTCACCAACTCCCGGAGTTTGCACAACCTCATGTCCACTGAGTCGGTGATGCCATCCGACCATCTCCGCCTCTGTTGTCCCCTTCTCCTCCCACCTTCAGTCTTTCTCAGCATCAGGCTCTTTCTCAGTGAGTCAAACTTGGGAAGTGCAGGAAAGCACAGAGGCGCACTCCTAATGCCCACGTGTCAGCACTGATGAGAAACGCTCCAGTGTGTGTTCTCAGTCCTTTCCAGGACTTACAGCTGCAACAGTGGAAACCTGCACTTCGCCCCACACGGAGGGTGCCACCCCGGGTCCTGAGCACGAATGACCACATCGGGGCACCTCCCACCAGCAGTCGCTGAATCAACACCTTTGATGGGCCGCCTCCTGCCCGCACTCCCGCGCTCTATAATGCGTCCAGCTGTGGCCCTTGGTAAAATGCCCTTTTGCGGACATTCCCCTATTTCTTCAAGCTAGATTAGTAGAAATGGCATCTTCTCAGGCCTTCTCAAAAATGCAAACTCAGGCAAGATTACGTCAGGATTGCAAGCTTCTAAAGCCCATACTGCGGGCAGCACCGCTCACCTGCTTTGTTCTGCTAAATGACATGCATTCTAATAATGCCTTTCCATTGTCTGGACTGACGAGGGTGTTTTCACGTGATCAGGGCTCCGCTATGCACTGGGCAATGGGGACGCCCCTGAGCACATCTGAGCCTTTTCCCAACACTTGAGCCCCAAGGCGCCAAGGGTTTTGAGTTTTCGTGGTTGGTTCTGTTTTTTCTCTGCATCTATGGCTGTCCTCCCCCAAACCCCACACCAGCTCCTCTCCATCTCTAGTTCTGGACTGTCACAGCTTAACAGTCTCCCGCCAGGTGATGGCCACCATGGGGTGGGAAACAGCAACCGCCCTCCTCCCTCGGCTGGAGGAGCAAGCACATGGTGATTTAGGGGGAGAACCTGAACACCCCCGGGAAAGCCCTCGAGGCTGCCCCTGCTCGAGAGCCCGAGGGGGAGGCGAGCCCTGACCTCTCCTGCAGGCGACCCAGGGCTGCCCGCTGCTGGGGTCACGACACACGGATGCGCCTGCCTTCCGATGAGGCGTTCAGCTCTGTGTCTGGGCTCTGGCTAAGTGCTCCGCACTCCAGAAATAACCCCACGGCCAGAGGGGGAAACCAGACCCCACGGCAGGACAGGCATGCCCGGGGGCCAGCACCCACCTGCACTTCTCCGGGTGCTCGTCACGCTTGTTGTTGAAGTCCAGGGAGATCTTTGCATCCAGGCCAATGCCAAAGTAATTGTTCATGACACACTTCTCCGTGTAGTACTCTCTGCAAAGGGGGGGTTCAGGCCAATTAGAACAGCCCTGCGGACCGGCCTCTGAGTGTTTCTTCCTGAGGACAAAACTTAGCTTTCGGAGGGTAGGGGACAGTGTGACCAAGAGGCAATTCACAGCCCGTAAAATCTACCCATTTAAAAGGTCCAACCCAATCATGACTTTCACGCAGTCACAGAGTCACTACAACCAACATACAACAGCTCATCCCCCAAAACAAAGTCCAGACCCGTCAGCCATCGGCCCCGGAACCACCGATCGGCTTTCTGTCCCTGCGGTACTGCAGTTCTGGACAGTTCCTGGAAACGGACCGACCCGCGTGCGGCCCTCTGTGCCTGTCCCCGTCGCTGAGCGCGCCTCCACGCCGTGAGTGCCGGGCTCGTCCAGCGCAGCGCCTCAGCCGGCTACAGCCCGACAGGGACCCCCCCCACAGGACGCGCTCCATCTGTCCATCTGTACCCCGGCTGTCGGACGTTTGGGCTGTTTCACTTCTGAGCCCTGTCTTGTGAACACGCGTGCCCACGCTTCGGAGTGACCATATTTCTGTTTCGCTTTTCCCAGGAGTCACCCCAGGAAGGGACCCACTGGGCCGCATGGAAACTCTGGGCTTGGAGGCCATGCCTGACTCTCCTAATAGCGGCCACCCTGTCACCTCTCCTCACCACACCAGACACATGGTGAGCGCCTTCCAATCACCTGCCACCAGCCACTGGCTGCCCCGAACTTGCTATCAGCTGGCAGAAAGGGAAATCTAGGGCCTTCAAAATGCCATGTGTCCGCAATGGCCTCTATACACATAAGGACAAGGTGCATGAAAGCCTGGGCAGAGGACACAGCACGCGGTGGGCAGAGTCCAAACCCAGGACAGCATCTCCCGGGGAGAGCGAGGAAGGGCGTCCAGCCTGGGATCTGCAGTGACAGGGGAGTGGTGGACCCACAAGGAAGACGACGCGACACGGTCAGGAGGCGGTGCCCAAGTGGGGCCAGCCAGGACCTCAGAGAGGACGACCAAGAACACGGCACAGCAGGTCTCGGTCTCTGAACCTCAGGGTCTGAACCCGCAGCAGACGCGTGAGGATGGCCACCTCCCTTCCCGGAAGTGCCAGCCACCCTCCGCCCCTGCGGCCTCGCCCTTTCTGGGTTTTCCTCACTGGCAGACAGCAGCTGGAAAACCATCACCCAGTCAACTGCTCACGCATTTCTCAAGTTATTTCCAAGTCAGATTTCTACGCGCCAACATTCACCTAACAACATGCCTGCTTAGTTTACCCCATACTCACAGGTTTTCTGGTTCAGAGTTAAAGGGATCGGCATTAATTAGTAATCGGCTGATGACTGAGCCTCCAGGCAGGGTACCAGACATCCCGGAGCGAACATCTGTCGTGGAGAGAAAGGGAGGAGACGGCACTGGCTGGGTCTGGGGGCCCTTGATTCAAGAGGATGATAATCGCGTGTTCTTCAGAGATTATTATCATAATAAGATGCTTCTAAAACACCATGTAAGGGTGTCCAAACTTTGACAATTAACAGTCTCAGGTCAAAAACCACTCTCCTAAATCCACACTGACAGAACAAAAATAAACACTGTGTGGTGACCTACGAGATATGTGGGAAAGAGTTTACAGAGACAGCTGTCCCTAAAGCCAAGAAACTCCACCACAGCGATCTCCGCTACAACTCGTCTTAGGGCTGGGCCAGTCACCCAGCTTTTAAGGCTGAATCCATGAGGAAAAGTTGCACATCAGAGTCCTCCAGGTGACCGGAGCCCTCGGATACCTGCACCAGTCTTCAAGTTTACGTCATGAACAGTAAGGCTGAGATGGAGCCCTGCTTTTGTATGTTCTGCTGGACCATGCCGTCCAGTAACGTTTTTGCGGCTTATCAACCAAATCTGTCTCATCCTCTTCTCCCCAGAGCTTCTAGAATTTTCTTCCTATTCAGCTAAGAGTCACCTACAAACTGCCAAACCATTTATATGAGCAGCGTGTGCTCAGCCTGGCCCAGGAAGCTACCGGAAGCGAGTTACCCCTCAGGTCACCCCTCCCTACCGAGGACACACAGTGCCATCAGCCCCCGCCCCAAGAAGCGGCAGCAGGCGCTGCTCTGAGGTGACGACGTGATCCTGGGCACGATGCAGGCAGGGGGCAGGCCCGACCCCCCGGTGGCCAGCTGTGTATCAAGCTGGGAACACTGGGGTGGCCACTGGCTCTCCACCACCCCCTGCCCCTCCCTTTTCACTCAGCCCAGCTATTTTTCCTTCAGCACCCAGCTTGAGCATCACCTCTGCAATGCCATCTGCCTGGGACCCCAGGTGACGACCTGGGAGCCGTCTGCCCTGTCTAATACACCAGGGCGCTTTTCACAGAGCCGCGACAGAACTCTGAACTCTGCCTGTCCTTCCCACGGACCTGTGAACTCCTGGAGAGCAGGGACCTGGTCTTGCTGAGCCCTCAGACCCACACCAGGCAGAGCGACAGCTGGTGGCAGGTTAGCGCCCCGTCTGCACACTGCCCCCCCGAGACACGCAGGCCGCTGTGAGGGGCCGGGGAGCCTGGCCCACCCAGGGGGACACTCACTCGGGAACAAGATCTTCGTGTTCAGCGCTGGCAGGCCATCCCGGCTTCCCGACTGCGGAGGAAGAGACGCAGAACTGCCCGGCGACAAGCTCCCTTTGCTTATCAGCTTCTCGCAGGGGGACTTGGACACTATCAGAGAGGACAGAGAGCAGGCCACTGAGCTACCGGCGTGTGTTGCCAGGGAGGGGTCACAGAGGCGGGGCTGCTTCATGGCGGCTAAGAGTCCTGGGGTGGCAGCCTGTGTGGCTAGGTGGTCAGCTGCCACCTGGAGGCCCCAAGCACTGGGTTAGGACCCACTGGGCCAGGCATGCAGGGAGGCCCAGCAGCAAGGCCCCTCCCGGCCCAGGGTCCTGCCGGGCCTGCAGCAGGTAAACTGCGCACATCAGGTGGTTCGTGAAACAGGTGGCGAGTTCGAGACTCTTTACACTCCACGTGGCCACAGCGACCACAAGAAAGCCCCTCACGCTTTCGAGCACCCCAAGACGAGAGGGCCCTGTACCTCTGCGGAGGCTCCTGCCCTTGGTGGCGCCGTGGCCCTCGCCGTGGCCTGCTCTGTCGTCCGACTTCAGGTCCTTCTTCTCTGACTCGGAGAGGCCGAGGATGAAGCCCTCCTGCTCCTGGGTTTGGGCGTTCTGCTCATCCACAGCTGCGCAAGGCAAGGTGGTGGCAACTGAGCACATGGAGGTTAAGCCAAAGGCTCAGACCCAAGCTCCGACCTGACCTACTGTCTCCCCAGCCCTGGCACACGGGGGCACCCGGGCACTCATGCCAACAGGCTGGGGAGGCAGGCCAAGGCTGGAAGAGATGAGGGGCGGTGTGGGGGAGAGCGACAACTGAGGGCCCACACAGCCCGGAGGGGCCAGCAGGAACAAGCCGTGCCCACACCGGAGCAGGGTGTGAGGTCACGACCTCACCAGTCTCACCGCACGGAGAGGCTGAGCTGTTCAGTGAGATGGGTCTGGTGAGAGCGGAAGAGGAGCGAGATGGTTTCTGAGGGTGAGGAGTGGAGAGACAGACGGAGGACGGGGGGAAACTTGCTAGGAGGGGCCTCAGGGTCGGGGTGAGGTTTACAGGTCAAGTTGGTTTTACAGCCTTCTCTTTGGAGCTTAGCAAACGCAATCAGAGAAAACGAGCGAGGCACCGAGCGAGCCTCTCATCCCGGGCAGGCATCTCTCCCAGCACCAGCCGGTCAGGGCAGGCATCGGCCCGGCCTGGACACCAGGGCCGACCACCTGTCCAAGCCCCAGGCCCCTCACCCCTGAGGGCCCGCACCTGCCTCAGACACCACGACACACACGCCCCTGCCTTTCTGACCACTGCCCCGGCTCACCCAGCCTCCGAGCCCATCCTAGCCTCTCCTTCCAGCCTATGGCCCCATCCACTACCTCTGGCCGGGGCCCCCCCCAGTCCTGGACACAGACCCCCAGCCTCGGGGACACCCCCCCTCACTGGACAAGGCCGAGGTGTGGAGAGCAGCCAGAGGCAAGGACCTTCCAGGGAGTGTGGAGGGCCTTCCAGCAGCCACGGGTGCCCCTGAGGCACTGGCGTCCACCGAGGGGCTCTCCATCGGGCACAGGCCCCGGGGAAGGGGGTGCTGGCCAGTGTCAGGCAGCCTGGGGTGGCTATGCCTGCATGGCGGGTCCCCTCTCGGCCCGGTCTCTCATCGGGAGTGCCCACCCCCCGCCCCCACGACTGTTAGCAGCACCCGGCTACCTTTCTCTGTGTGCTCTATGATCTGGCGGATCGCCTTCTTCAGACTGTTGGCCCTCAGCATGAGCTGCTCGCGAGGCCGGAATATCTGGGGCCGGGCGGGGCACGCCGAGCCCACAGCGCGGGGCCCCGTGGAGCCAGAGCCACGGCCACTGCCCGCCCCGTCCCCGTCCTCCGCTTCCTCGGCGATGGTGGGGGGTGGTGTGGGCAGGGAGGACGAGGCCTGCGACTCGTCGTCCAGGGTCTTGAGCAGGGAGTCCAGCTTCTCCTTGAGGACGGAGCACTGGGTAGGGAATGCAAGAAGGAGTGGAGGCGTGCTGCCCGCCCCGACGCCCCCCGCCCCTGGGTGCTCGGGACCCACCTTCTTGGCCATGACCTCCGACTCCTCCGAGCTCTCGGTGGCCTTCTCGTAGGCCTTCCCCACCCGTGCCACGAAGTCCTTCACGGTCTCGCAGAGCACTCTGCAGGAGGAGACGGAGGCTTCTAGAGGGGCCGTCCCGCTGGGACCCCCGGCACCCCAGGCCGTAGGCACTCACTTGGCCGACGAGATCACCACGGAGTGCTGGTCGGAGGTCAGGATCTTGGAGAGGTGGGCCGCGACCGAGTCCTCATAGAAGAGGATCTGCTGCACCTGTGGTCAGCCCGGGGGCGGGCAGGCGGCCTCAGTCTCCGGCCGTGAGTGCCAGCCCTGCCCGTGGCCCAGCCAGCTGCCCTCACACACAGCTGCATCTGGCTGGGGACCAAGGATCTTAACAGGCTGCCCCGGGCTGTGCTCCTGCACCCGGCTCCTCCCGAGTGGCACGGCCTGTGGCCGAGGCTCCCCACGTTTGCCGGGTGGGAACCTGGCCCAGGCCCCCGTCATGTCTTGAGGTCAGTCACCCTCCTCACCGCCCACCCCTGCCTGCAGAAGCGGGGGCTGTCCCCCTGCGTGTCGAGCCCTCTCTCAAGGCCTTCACTATTAGCCGGAGGGTCAATCTTTAGGCCTTGCCCACATACGCGCCTGCTCTTAACTGTACGTTCTCTGTTTGCAGGACAGGTCCTGGCAGCCCAGGCAGGTGTGGCCAGAGACCAGACTTGGCCTGCTGCTGCCCCTGACCCTCGGGGCGGGCAGACGGCCCCTGGCACAGCGCCCCTGCCTGCTTGGCCAGTGGCTCGCCCAGAGGCCTGAGCACGGCTGTGCACCGAGCTACCCAGTCTCATCAGAGTCCAGGCCCTGAGGGAACCTCTAACTCCCAAAACCCACCACAAAGTGAAAGAAGTGCTCAGCACCGAACTAGCACAGACCAACTGCAAGGGCAGGACATGGAGGAGGGGGCCTGAGCGGGAGCCTGGGTGTGCAGAGCAGGGCGGCAGGGCACAGCCTTGAACTGGGAGGGCAGGAAGCCCTAGGAGACCATCACCATCACCATCACCAAGGACCCCAAAGCCTGGGGAAAACCCTGGAAGCTCCAAGACGACCCCAAGTCTTACAGGGCAGTGTCCATGGGCCCCAGCCCCACCTCAGGGGGCCCTGCGCTGCAGGCAAGGGGCTAATGTGGGGCAGGGCATTTGTGGCGGGGGCCGGGGACGGGGGGCAGCAAAGCAGGGAGGGGCCAGGGTGAGCACGTGGCAGTACCTCAGAGCCCTCGCTCAGGTCTTCGGTAACGGTGGAGGAGGAAACCGGCCGGGGCAGTTTGGTCTCGTAGGCCATGACGCTCCACCTGCACACACACAGGGGCGCACAGCAGGTCGGCGCCGGCCCCAGGCCTCCCCACCTCCCCATCTCACAGCTGGAGGGGGGGACAAGATCCTAGGACAACTCGGTGCCTATCAGCCGGTATCGAGCCCCCCCGGGGATCCCAAGCCGGCTCCTCGCTTAGCTGAGAACAAATGTCGCAACCCGCTGGACAGGCGTCCCTTCTGCACAGCTGAGCCGCTCAGCCAGCGGCCGACTCTCTGCACTCTGGGCATTTCACAGCCTCCGGAGGCCAGGGGCAGGAACAGCGGAGGCAGCTGAGAGTGTTCAAAACTATTACTGCTCACGGCAGTGCGGAGCCCTCTGAGACAACAGGGCATCTCCGCAAGTCCTGCGGGCCGCGGTCCAGGGGTGCATACAGGAGCTTGGAGCTCAGAGCAGCTTGCTCAGTAAAGGATGCCAACTATTTCTAAACACGCGGAGGACAGTAACTCCAAACTCTGACGCTTCTGGGAACACGGGACTGCTCAACTCTGTGACGAGGAGGACGGGTGACCGACGAGGCTGCAATGGCTGCGGGGGACGGGGCCATCTCCCGCTCTGAGGGGCAGAGGGCCGGGCCTGGCTGGTGAGACCTGGCCACGGGAGGGCACAGTCCCAACGCCTTCTGCTCGTCAGCACTTCCCTAGCCTGGTCACCAGATAAAAGCCCATCAGAAGAAAGGAGTCCTGCTCAGGCAGGTGGAAATCTTTAACAACTCACTGCAGAAGACCTGCAGCGTCCCAGGGCCCCAGCTGAGGACACCGGGCCGAGGGGCCACACGATCCGCTCACCTGTCCAGCATCTTGGTGCTGGCTCTCTCCAGCTTCTCCAGGATCTGTGGGAGCTGGGTGTCGTCGTCACAGGCCGAGCCCCAGCCCAGCACGCGAGCCAGGTCATTCCCCGTGCCGAGCGGCAGCACCCCAAGCTGGCACTGAGACAGGGCAGGGGGACACGGCGTCAGCGGTCCCCTGTCCCGTGAGCATGTGAGGGCTGGGCTCAGATGGCACGGCACTCACACGGTCCAGGAGAGCCGGGGCAGACAGGGGTCTCCCTAACCTGACAGAAAGCTCCTCTCCCCACCTGGCAACACAGCTGACCATCAGCCCACTGTCACTTCCGACCTTCGCAGCGATGACCACTGTCCTGCCCCAAGTGGCGATATCTGAGCCCCCAAGAATCGGGCTGTGACGCCCTCGTCTGCTCCCCCACCCACAACAGCATGTCCCCAGCTCCGGGCTCACCTCCCGGCCCCTGACAGCACCTTCCATAGCTGTAAGTCCCGTCCAGACAGGCGCCAGGACTTCCACGGAGGCCCTCAAACCAGCACCGCTGCCACTCAGCCTACACCCCCGACACCTGCCACTCCCCGGTGACCCCCGCGCCCCGCTCAGGCCTGCCGTCCACCTGGAATTCCCCCCCAGAGCCCCCTGCACAAGCCCCCCTCACCAGCTCAGGGCTCAGGAGGCTCCCGAGACGCAGGTGCCCGACAGCCTTTGACCACCAAGCATGACACGCGTATGGGGAGGGTCGCCGGTCCTCCCTACACACGATGCAGCCCGCAGTCACCTGCCCCGGCCATGAGGGAGGCCCTGCACCCTGCATGAGGCCAAGGATGCCCAGCCCTGGACAGACAGGGCTGGAGCCAGCTTTGGGAGCCTTAAAGGAAAGGGCAGTGACAGCCCAGCAGAGCCCAGGTCCAGGGGTCCGGGAGTGGAGACCAGCTCCGTCCTCACCACTCCAGAGCTCCAAGGAGGGGGCAGCAAGGAGAGAGGAAGTCAGAGAAGCAGAGGAGGAAGAAGGCATCCAGCTAGGGTGCTGCTGAACCACAGGACAAGTCTGGACCTTAACCAGAGCCAGGAGCAGAGAGGCCCGGGCGAGGGTCTTGGGGCTGTGGGGGGTGGCGGGCGGACCTGGGCAGAGCTGCCTGAGGGAAGGCCCCCAAGAGCAGTGGACAGATGGTGCCGGGGACCAGGACGACACCGCAGCAGCACACCCAGCTGTGCTGGACGCTCCGGGGCAGCAGGAGAGCCGGAGTCAACGAGGGAGGGCTCGAGAACCACTTCAGGACCTCTGGCTCGGACGGCGGGCAGGTGAATGTTCAGAATCCAGGAAAGGAGTGGAAGGGGGCGGGCAGGGCTGGGAGCGACAGGCTTGAGGCGCCAGAGGCATCCAGGGAGGGCCAGTGCACGGGGGACGGGGCCCTGGGGCTCAGCTAAGAGTCACCGGCTCCAGGGGAGAAGTGGCGCGGGAGGCCCGTGGGTGCTAAGCAGACCTGAGAGGGAGGCGGAGGGGGGACCGGAGGGGCGGCCAGAAGGTGAGGAGCACCGAGGGGGTCGGGGATGACCAGATGATCCAGGGCCAAAGGAAACCGGAGACGAACACTCTCTGAACTCAGTGGAATGCATGAAGACCTACCTTCCTGAGTTGTGATAGTAAAGCTGTTATAATCCTGAAAGGGAAGGAATCTTAAAATGGGACCTAAGCGTACTGCTCCAACGTCACCACCAGGGGGCAGTACTCGCCCTCCTGAGCAGCGGGCCTCCCTGGGGCTGAGCAGCGACTCTCTCTAACATCATTTTGGTAGCTGAACATGGGCAGCAAAAGCTCCAGCCGGCTTACAAAGACCACCAACACGGTAAAGGACAAGCGACAAACGAGGCAAAACATGGCCAACCAGGAGTTGTTGTTATATATCTCCGATACAACAACAATCCTCAGAAATCAATTTTTTTAAAGGTAAACAAATACCCCAACAGAAAACTAGGGTAGGTTAAAAAAGTACGAACAGGTGATTCATCTTAAAATTCATAATTAATTGAGGATATGTCTGACATCACCAGTATGAAGAAATGAAAATGAAACATCACCATTTTTTTGTCTAAGTTGGGGCAAAAGCTGTCAGAAGCACAATGGCCAGCACGTGGGAAGTTTCATGAGCAACAGGCACACACACTGGGACAGCCCTGACGCAGAGCAGTCTGGCAGTGTCACCACAATCTCAATTTGGGTGCTCTTCAGAGGAGAATATAATTGGGAAAGCGCACCCATGGTTTTTACCAGCACGGTCTTTAGGAGGCAACCTAAGCGTCCACAAGTGGGGGAGATGAACTAGCCCAGGGCTGATGCAGCCGCCCACCTCCATCCGCCGCGGAAAACCACCACAGACCTCAGTTTACTGGGGACAGAGAGGTGCTCGTGGTGTGTTGATTTGAAGCACACAACGTTACCACCTGACACACTGCAGGGCTGCTGTGAGCCCCCTAAACACATCACACGCTGTACTGTGGACACTTCGATGGCGGCGCTGAAGGAAGTGACTGAGATGCTGTGTGTGTGTACGCGCTCAGTCCTGTCCGACTCTCTGCGACCCCACGGACGGCAGCCCACCAGGCTCCTCTGTCCATGGGATTCTCCAGGCAAGAACATCGGAGAGGGCTGCCATTTCTCCCACCAGGGGATCGAACCTGCGTCTCCTGCACTGGCAGGCGGGTTCTTTACCACCTGAGTCACCTGAGAAGCTCTACTGAAATGCTAGCAGCGGTTAATTATTGGGAGGGGGCGGGGGTGAGGGAGCCGGCGTAGGAAATCAACCAACACTTAAAACACAGCCCTAACTCTGACCTGAAGTCCAAGTATTCTTCTGACCCCGGCCGGCTCACCAGCAAAAGGCATCGAGCAGATGCCATCACTCCCCAGTAAGGAGCCGCACCCAGGACCTTCCTGGACCAGAGTGTTCTTTTTGTCCGGCCCCGGGGCCCCACGAAGCCATCAGGCTACCTGCCCCCCCCACCCCGAGACCATCCCAGGGGGGCGGGCAGCAGCACCAGAAGTGACCCAGCCTCTGTCACGCAGCTTCACTGTCCCCTGGGGCCGGGCCCTCCACATCCAGTACCTGTTTGTGCAGGTTAAGGCTGTCGATTTCAGAGAGGACCCAACCAACGCTGCCATCTCCACCGCAGACCAGAATCCGGAACGTATCAAACTTCTGGAACAAACGCAAGCTGCCGAGGAAACAGAACGTCAAGGACGCGAGCTCCAGCCAGTCAGCCCTGGGCCGGGCGCCCTCCCGTGCTCCCTGCAGCCAGCCCTGAAACAGCCTGCGGGGGTCAGAGCCGCGCTGCGCTCCCCTTGGGGGCTGCGGGCCCCTGAGGGTGAAGGCTGCCCACCCTCACCCCCACCCTTTCAGCCGGCACCCCGCATCACTCGGGAGCCCCGGGCTGCAGCACGCTGCTCACACATGACCTGTCCCCTGGCCCACCTGTGCCCCTCTAACTCCAGCTCTGTCCCCTCCCGGTGCCGCTCTGGATCTCCCTGCCCCTCGCTGGCAGCGCCCCTCCCAGGACCCTGCCACCCTGTGCTCACTCCCCAGCCTCTTGCTGGGTGGCCTTGGCCGCATTCTGGCTTCAGGGACCACACAGAGGCTGATGGCCCCAAACGGCCCTGATGCTGACTCCTCGCTCTCCTGAAAGACCGCACTGTCCACCAGAACCCACCACTCAAGCATCACATGGGCACCTTCCCACCACGTCTCCTTCCTCAGAGAAAGGTGGACACCACCGCCTGGGGCCGGGCCAGGCACTGCCCTCCTCAGCGCAGGCCGTCAGCGCTTCTCCTGGAATGCCCCAGGGGACTCAGAGCTCCTTCAAGAGGCCTCTGCTCCTGCTGCCAGCACCATCTTCCCAGAACAAGACCCCCTGGACGGTAGCCCACCAGGCTCCTCTGTCCATGGGATTCCCAGGCAAGAGTACTGGACTGGGAAGCCATGCCCTCCTCCAGGGGATCTTCCCGAACCAGGGATCGAACCCAGGTCTCCTGCATTACAGGCGGATTCTTTACCATCTGAGCCAGCAGGGAAGCCCTCAATACTAAGCAGTCATTCGAAAGAACGAGGCCGACCTGTAACTCCTGACGTCAGGACACATACACACTGCTGCTGGCTGACATCGCACAAAACGCGCAGGAAGGCAGGGAACAGAGGCCCCACCTGCAGGGGGCGCACACTCCTGAAACATGCCCCGGAAAGCTGGAAGGACACGTAACTATAAACCATGCCGAGTGGGCAGCTCTGCTAATGGGATTTGGGTTTTAGCTCCCATTTAAGATTTCCCGTATCTTTGAATCTTTAAATAAGCATCCATTATCTTCACACAGTTTTTAAATTCCAATAAGGATATATTCTACAGGCTTCCTACCCAAGGTGTGGTCCTCCGTTCATGAGGTCAAAGACCTGGGCAGGGTTCAGCAGCTGCTTGAATCTTCGGAGGAACTTCACCCCCTGGTTGTCCCCACTCTTTGAATTGACGAAGACCAACAACGGACTCGTGCAGGACGGAGGACACGTGGCCTTCCAGAAGCCTGGGTGTGAGGAGGGAAAAGGACAGAAGCAGATCTGAGAGCCACAGAAGATACCAGGGCACTCTCAATCGCGTGCCAAGCAGACATCCCCGTGGGATGCAGAACTTGCACGTACACGCCCGGGAAACCAGCAAGAGATTAATCCACAGGTTTCCACATCGTCCCCTGTGTACAGGGGAGCCGGTCTCCACGCGGCCGGCCTCACCTCTACAGGACTCGAAATGTAGAGCTGCCCGACGCAGCTCTCAACCTGGCAGGCTGACTTCCCGAGACACGCGCCCCACTCCCCCCAGCACGTGTGACTACGGACCATCAGGGACCACCTGGACAGGTGGCGCTGTCAGCTGCCAGATGGAGACCAGCTGACAGGGGGTCACGTCACGACGGAGAAGGGGGCTCAGACTCGGTGCCTACTCAGGAGCCAACGGACCCACCACCTCTGGGCAAGGAATCTCAGCCGCGAGTCCAAGGTGCCCAGCAGCCCGCCAACATGACCAATTCCAGAGCGGGCGAGGAGAGAGGGCCCAGAGAAGGCAATCCGAGGAAACGGCTGGGACGGGCGAGCACGGCACCCACCGTCAGAATCGATGCTGTTGAGTGCGGTGGGCGGGATGACCGACACTTTGCACAGGCCCAGCGGGCACTTGGTCACCAGGGAGTCTTTACACGCTGTGTGCACCTGCAACGCACACCTGCTCGTCACGGGGCGCCGGCCCCCCTCCCGCCCCAGGACCCTGCCCAGCCCTGCAACGGCCGGCGCCCCCGCCAGTGCGCACGCTCACCATGGCCTTGCACCAGAGGCAGCGCCAGTCCTGCAGACGCAGCACACTGCCACACGTCTTGTCACACACCGTGCACTTGGCGCTCACGGGCAGGTTCCCCTCCAGCCACTGGTGAGGCATGGCGATCTGCGAGCCGCACAGAGACACGCGCTGGGGGTGGCGGGGGCCCAGGGTGTCCCCACAACCTCCACGCGGGCCAAGTTTCCTCCTCGGGCAACAGTACTCTGGAATGGACTTGGCCGAGTCATTCTGCCCCATGTGGAGGTGGGGTGGGGTCTGCCCCACCGGGCACCCACAACTCCCAGGGACTGACAGGGCTCAGGGCACCGGGATGCCAGGGTGACCGACTCAAAGGGAACCCTACCCCCCTTCCCCTGGAGGAAGAGAACTGAGAACCGGCAGGGGTCAGGGGGCCTCTTGGCCCAGCACTAGAGGGCCCACACAGGGTCCCCTGGGCATACCCCGTCCTCATCCTCGATGATGTCCTTCCCGATGGAGGCCAGCGTGGTCCACTTGCAGTTACTAGTCGCACGCACAGCACAGCGTTTGTGGGCCTTGAACTTACACACTGGGAGAGAACCAACGCGTCAGTCTGGGCGCTGCAGCCCTGCTCTGCGGTGAGCTGCCCTGCTCTCCTGACAACGGTGGGCACAGCGTGTACGCTCAGTTCGCTTCTGAGCGCAGCCACCAGCCTATGTGCAGACCACTCAGGGGGAGACCAGGTGGCCAGCCTGCCCAGGATCAGCAGGCTCTCTGGGCAGGGCCAGAGAGTGAGCAGCTCAGGCTTTGTGGCCCCCACAGCACGAGGACCCACGTGGCCACACCTCATGCACGGACACTGGCACTTGAGGGTCACATGATTATTCTGTGTCACACAACAGTTGCCTTCTTTCTCTATTTTTCAACCTTTTAAAGCTGTGAAAACCCTTCTTAAGGTCACCAGCCGTATGCGATCAGGCAGCAGGTGGGCGCTGGGCCTGGGGCCACGGCTCTCCTCTCCCTCTCCCGCCCGAGCCCTGCGCCCCTGCCCTCTGGGCTGGAAGACATGTCCCCAGATGGGGCTGCAACTACACTGGGGCCGCGAGACAGTTAAATCTCTTTTCCCTCTACGTCCTCCATGCTTCCTCTTTGTGTCTCGATGCTGCCAATTCCCTTCTTTTCATCTTGTTCCGTCACTGCAAAAAGTCACTTATTCAAGACTTCTGCGTGGGCAAAGTAAACAAGGGTGGCCTCACACAAGTCCGTCTGCACCTGCCTGACCGCAAGTGGCTACGCTTGGGCCCCGAAGGCTTCTCACGTCAGGTCCCAGGCCCTCTCCCGGCGGTGAAGACACCGCCCGTACCTTCACAGGACAGTCCGTGGGACGTGACCCCGGACAGGGCCTCGCGACACACGTTGCAGTAGGTGGGCCTCGCGTGCGAGCAGGCGTACCAGTTGTGCGTCCCTGAGAAGTGGTCCATGCTGTACTGGGTGGGCTGCAGGAATGGGGAACAAAGATGGCGAACGTGAGGCACCCCTCTGACCTGCCTGAACGTGGTTACTTGGACGAGGTTCAACAAGAAATCAGACGGGGTCACCAGCTGACGGCCCATGGTAGAGCCACGAGCCTGAACCTTCAAGGAGCATCTGAGAGAGCGAGCCGCAGAGCAGGCAGCCCCGCGTGGGGGAGGCTGGGGCTGTGAACTAGAGGGGGAGGGTGACGGGGGGCTCTCTTCTCACCTCAAAGTGCTCCCTGCTCTGCACCGTCTTCAGGGCTGCAATCCAGTCCTCCATCTCCTTCCTGTTATCGGCACACAGGATGAGCTTCCTACATGGAGTAATGACCTGGAGAACGAGACAGGAAACAGAAAACGTGTCCACGAGCAGTCAGGTGCCAGCAGCAACGAAAACTTATCAAAACGTCTTGCAAAGTTTCAAAACTTTCACTGTATCCTTTCTTTTTTTTCTCATGAGAAAGTACTGTTTCACTCGAGTAGCCAATGGACCAGAACATAAAAAGATTATCTTTGGTCATTAAAAGTCAATAACAATCTCAAATCAGAAAGACAATCAAAGTTAGGTACATATTCACCAGAGATCAACATAAGTGAACATTTACCAGCTATTTACTACTGAGACAGGATAATCAGCCATAGGCAATTCTTTTTCCAAAGGAAAAGAAAATTAAGTTTCCATTGCTCCAAGGAGCTCAGGAGCTGACCACCCAGCACTTGAACAGTTTAAAGAAGTCTGACCGCCAGTTGCTGAATTTCCTGTGTGTTTCAAACATATCATACATAAATGTCCTTTTAAAAAAAAAAAACCTGTTGGGACTTCCCAGTGGTAAAGAATCCACCTGTCAATGCAGGACACTCGGGTTTGATCCCTGATTTGAGAAGATCCCACCTGCCACAGACCAGTTAAGCCGTGGGCCACAACTATCGAACCTGCGTCTTGAGCCCGGCAGCCACAGCTACTGAAGCCCACGCACCCTCCAGCCCACACTCTGCAAAAGAGAAGCCACCGCAAAGAGCAGCCCGCACACGGGAGCTACAGAGGAGCCCCGCTCGCCACAACCACAGAAAAGCCTATGCAGCGCAAAGACCCAGAACAGCCAAAAATAAAGTTCCTGTAAAAACCCTTTAACGTGTGACAACAAAACAACAATGAGCTACCACAGTCAGGCCTGATCATTTTAACGGGAAATGAGGTCACAAACCTAGTAGCTATCAACAAAAGAGACGTAAATCTATAACATACAGAGACTTAAAAAATATACAGAAAAAAAGCTGTGAACTTGCATTTTGCTGAAGAGATACAAAATGGCTAACAAAGGGACGGGAAGACGCTCAAATCGCTCTAGTCACTGGGGAACAGGAGTGCAAAGAGCACACTGTTTCTGACAGATTGGCACGGTTGTCAGAGACGCTAATGCAGTTGTTGGGAAAGGTGTGAGAGGAAAAGAGTGCAAATGGAGCATACACATTTTAGAGAGACTGTTGACAATGTCTATCAAGATTTGTAAAGTCAAAACCTTTAACCTAACTTTTTACAGTGCTGTTAAACATATACGTGGTCCCAAAGTCGAGTTGACAAAATAAGGCACAGATTTTGTGTATTCCCTCATCTTGCTTCCCTTCCTCCCCGAAAGGCAGCTTTAAAAATAAATGAGATGTGGTTTATCCTCCCACCTCCTGCAAATACACATATATATTTGATATTCTCTCTTCAAAGCAGTAGCCCACCACAGCCATGTCTGTCCACTGTGCCCTTTTAATTTAATCACAAGTGGCCCAGGAACAGCACAGGTTTGAACTGCAAAGATCCACTCATACACAGGTTTTTTTTTCTTTCAACCTCGAAAATACTCCACGATCAGTGGCTGGCTGAATGCAGGGGTGTGAACTTTGGCTAGGGAAGAACCAGGGTCAAGGAGGGCCGACTATAAATGACCCATGGATCTCCAGCTGCACGCAGGGCCAGTGCCCCGACCTCTGCACTGCTTGCCAAAGGTCAGCTGCAGGCACCCGGCCAGCACTCCTCAGCACCAGCCCCGGACCCCTGACCGTCTCCCCAGCTGCTCAGCCGGCACTCCCACCACACTGAAGTACCCGAGTCTGCTCAACCAGCCCCTACTCACGGCAAGTCTGATACTGAAAAGTCTTTGCTATTTCAATCGGCACCACAACTAACAGCCTTTACATGGATCTTCGCATATTTTTGCTGGGGTATTCTTGGAATAAATTCCAAGAAGTAGAACCACCCTGACAAAGAATAAATGCATGTGTAATTTTGCTGCTGTTGCCAAATTTCCCTCCGTGGGGGTTGTACCATTTTGCCATCCCTCCAGCAGAGCTGGGAAAATGGCTGCTTTCTCGTGGATTCACCAATAAAATCTGTTATTTAACTTCTGGATGTCTGCCCACATTAGAGCTTTAATTTATATTAGAAAGATCCAGTTTAGGAACACCCAGCTTAAGTTATTAGATGATCGTGTTTCTGGCTCATAACATTTAGAAACAGTATTTTATAGATTATCTCTTCGCTGATTTCCATAAACAACCTATACAGCTTAATCACAGCAGGGTGTAATCAGAACTGAGTCACAAATGCAAGGTGCTGTTCATACTTTCACGCCAGGGTAACCACGATAACACCTCGTAGGGACCAGGCTGGTGTGAGAAGTCAGACCAGGAGAGGGCAGGGAAGATGGAAGAGACAGACACGGAGGCCCAGGGCAGCAGGCTCCCCTGGGCTGGGGTGGTAGAAGCCCCTCTCTTTCCTGGAGGCTCAGCAGGCGGCCTGTACTCACTCCCAGCAGACGCCAGCTCCCTGTCTGCTCTAGACGGCAGGGGGCAGGGGGCGGGGCGGGGGTGGCGGCTCCCAAGGCCAGGACAGGCCAGGTGCCTACTGAGCCCAAACCTGCACTGAACAACGTCAGACACTGAGAGAGCCATGAAGGAGGAAGCGGGCCAGGTGCAAGGAGGCCAGCGGGTGCTCTGGACGGGGTGTCCGGGAAGGTCATGGCAGCCCGGTGATGGCTGATGGCCTGGGGCCACCACAAAAGGAATTTCCACTGGTGAGCATCTGCCTATGAAACCTCCGCAAACACTTCTTCATTATTCACTCCAGAGTAAGCTTTCATACTTCAGCTTTTTATGAGCAGAATAATAAGTACAGTTACAAAAATATAATACCTTTATTTTGTATAACTCAGGGGTTAAATTAGGAGTTACTATGAAACTTTCAGAAGAGAACGTGAGTTTTTTTATGCCCATTCTATTTTAGGGCTTGACCAACAGATGAATGTCCACACATCTGATTTTCAGCCTGCTTTTTTTTTTCTTTAAACTCTAGCGTCTGTTTGAAGATGCCTCAGACAGCACCCCACCTGACCACTGACTATTTGGGAAATGTTTCTTCTGGAAAATGGGAGATGCCAGAAGCCACCTGCCGGGGTTGTCAAGGGACTGTGCTTAGTCGCTCAGTAATGTCAGACTCTTTATGACCCCACAGACTAAAGCCCACCAGGCTCCTCTGTCAATGGGGATTCTCCAGGCAAGAATAATGAAGTGGGTAGCCTTTCCCTTCTCCAGGGGATCTTCCCAACCCAGGGATGGAACCCAGGTCTCCCGCACTGCAGGCGACTTCTTTACCATCTGAGTCACCAGGGAAGCCCAAGAATACTGGAGTGGGTAGCCTGTCCCTGCTCCAGGGGATCTTCCTGGCCCAGGAATCGAATCAGGGTCGGTCTCCTGCATTGCAGGCGGATTCTTCACCAGCTGAGCTATCAGGGAAGCCAACGAGGCCACATGTGCCCCCTGCTGGGTCCCAACACATGGTGTTGAGGACGTGCCCTGGTCTGAAGCCACACGAGACGCGTGACTCCCCTCCCTGTGTCTCCACTTGCTCATCTGAACACAGAGGCCATGAAAGGTGCCTCACGTCTTAGCACTGTTGTGCGGTGGGGGGGCGGGAGGCCTCATACCTAAACCCTCCACCACTGTACTCGTAATAGGCCTGCCCTGGACACAACCCAGGTGCCCTCCCTGCCTGGGTAAAGTGGATAAATACACCGCAGTCTATTAGTACAGTGGAACATCGCAGAGCAAGGGGAACGATCCACCTGTAGCCGTATGAAGTAACAGCTTTACAATGCTGAAAGAAGCCACATAGCAAAAACATATGTACCATTCACGTAATTTCATTAAGCAGATACAAAGCTTTTATTTTTTAAGTAAGACTAACCTGTAGGGTCAGAAGCTAGCTGCTTGGGGAGAAGGGCACAAAAGAGAGCCCCTGGGGGCTGCTGATGTTCCGTCCCTTGATCTGAAACATTCACCAAGCTCTACGCCGGGGGACCTCCCTGGCGGCCCAGTGGTTAGGACTCCGCACTTACACTGCAGGGGGCACAAGTCGGATCCCTGGCTGGGGAACTAAGATCCCACACGCTGTGAGGCGTGGCCAAAAGGAAGAAAAAGTAGATAAAGCTTTATGCTGTGAATGGGGCATTTTTCCATATAAAGGCTATGCTTTGGTAAAAAGAGTACAAAACTTGGAACAAAGTTAACTGCATAACTGAATCAAAAGAAAAATGGCATGGCTACCCAGACCTCTGGACAGTCTGTTTAGAAAACTAAACGTACAAGAGGGAAGCAGAAGATGGAAGGTGCGAATAAATGTGAGACACTGGCAGAGCTGTGCTAAAGGAGTGACGGATCTTAAACATGGGAAAAGTGGTCAGCCTTGCTCATGAGATAAATGCAAACTAAAACCATAAGATGCGGACTTCTTTATCTACAAGATTCACAGAGATCACAAGTTTGAGAACGTGTCTCATTCACTGAGGTATAAATAACAACTCCTATGGGGGCTTTCCAGGTGGCGCTAGTGGTAAAGAACCCTTCTGCCAATGCAGGAGACATAAGAGATGTGGGTTAGATCCCTGGGTCGGGAAGATTCCCTGGAGAAGGGCATGGCAGCCCACTCCAGGATTCTTGCCTGGAGAATCCCATGGACAGCGGAGCCTGGAGGGCTACAGTCCACAGGGTCACAAAGACTCAGACACAACTGAGCAACTGAGCACACCAAACGCTGACCGAAACGACTCAGCACACACATGGAGGACGCGTGGTAAAATCCAGCAAACTCTGACGTATATATACAGCTTTGTCGTAGAAAGAGTGCTCCTCCAGAGACATCTTCAGGAGCCTGACACACAACACAGACAAAGCTATTCGTGAAAGTTCACTGCAGAGACAAAAGGAACTCAGATACTGACCAAGGCACCCTCACATACCGGAGACCATCCAGCCCCAACAGACTGGAGCTACTTACTCTTCATGTGCTTATAGAGAACAACCTCTAAGATACACTGTTGAGTGATCAAAGCAAAGTGCAGGCATAACGTGGGTGTAGTAGAAAAAGCAACCTAGTCACCTCTGGGAGGGGACCTCTGAAGGGCTGAGAAACTCACTTCATACCTTTTCATCATTTTGATCTCTATATCATGTGCATGTACTAATTATAATTATTTTTCAAATAAAGCCCTAAGTTTACATTAATAATATATGGTAGATTCCCAGGTGGTGCTAGTGGTAAAGAATCACCTAGCAGTGCAGGAGACGTAAGACATGTGGGTTCAGTCCCTGGGTTGGGAAGATCCCCTGGAGAAGGAAATGGTAACCCATGCCAGTATTCTTGCCTGGAGAATCCCGAGGACAGAGGAGCTTGGCCGGCTACAGTCCATGGGGCCGCAGGGAGTCGGACACAACTAAGCGACCAAGCACAATAATATAAGGTAGATAAAGAAAAAAAACTACTTTTTGTTTTTTCCCTTATTAATTTTTGTTTCCATCCTTTCAGACAAACGATCTTCCTGGAAATATGAGAAAACACTAAATACTCTAAATGAGGCTAAGACACCCAAGCCAGGCAAATACCTTCCAATGCCCTGGGGAGAATTAGCTGAGAACTCCTAAACCCCAGGCATGACCACTGAGAAATCATGGAGAAAAAGGAGATGTGCTGGAAACACACAGATAGGACGTCTCAGTGGACAGGGTGGACACTGAGTCACACACGGGAGCTGACAGGACACGGAGGAAACTGAGGATGTCAGTGGTCACTCCCCTGGCCAAGCACTCGGCAGTGCTGGGAAACCTGCCAGGTGTTGACAGGTGTCTGCCTGCTCCAGCGTGCCTATCACAGGCTGCAGGAGTACCAGGAGGGGAAACTGAGGCCGGCCCCAAGTCCCACAGGTAACGAGGCCGGGGGCCAGGGCCCCAGGTCCCCGGGCAGGCTGGCTCAGGCCAGCTCCCAAACCCAATGGTCAGTGGCTCCACACTTGGATTCCAGGCAAGACTGCCCATGAGCTTCGCCAGGAACGGAGGAGCCGAATGTGGGGAAGGAGCTGGCAGTCGGCTCACCGGGAACGGGCTGTGTCTGGCGCACTGCGCTTCCTTTCTGGCAGAAACTCCGCCAGGAGGGTCAGCCCAAGGATCATGCGGACGTTTCCCTGAGTCACCTGGCCGCGGCCCCTCCCACTCCAACCAGGTCTCCCAAGGGTTCAAAGCAGAGGGTGGAGAAATGCGATCTGGGTGGCGATGACAGGCAGCCAGCGATTCACTAGCAGAGGCCTGTCCAGCAGTTTGTAACCGCAGGCCTGGATCTGCCTCTCATCCGTAACTGAGACCTCAAGTGACAAAAAGACTGCGATCCTGCATGCTCTGTCACGCTGCAACTAAGGCCAAACCAAACACCCTCAGCAATAACCAGCACGCGGCCCTGGGCCTGGGACGGCCAAAGGCCACGGCACGCAGGGCCAGCTGCCGGGACGGACACGCGTGCTGGGTCGTCAGATCTCACAGACCCAAAGCCAGTCAGTGACCAGCAGACCCCTGATTCCGGGAAGACAGCTAGACCTACTTTTCCTTATCCCTCTGGTTTCTTGTTGTTGTTCAGTCGCTAAGTTGTGTTTGCCTCTTTGCAACCCCAAGGACTGCAGCACGCCAGGCTTTCCTGTCCTTCACCATCTCCTGGAGTTTGCTCCAACTCACATCCATTGAGTCAGCGATGCCATCCAACCATCTCACCCTCTGTCGCCCCTTCTCCTCTGGCTGGGTACAGCTAAAATCCTGGACTTAGATATAAAAAACTCTGCAAAGTGTGGAGAGAAGAGGGCCTGAGGGCTGACAAGACACGGAGTTACCTGGGGTCTCCGTCTGCTCCTGACATCTTAGACAGGGCACTGAGGAAGCCCAGCCAGAAACGATGAGGACAGAATTTAAAGCTCACCAGAAGCCCACCCTCTCCAGCCATGGCTCCAGGGAAAGGGAGCCTAACCAGGCAGAACCAACAGTAGGAGAGCAGCCAATAACCGCTGGACCCCAGCCAAACGGAAACGACTGTGGCACTCACGCCCACCTCCTCGGGCAGCGCTAATTAAGGCTCCAGCACCTGCCACGTGCTGCCCAGAGAAGACCGAGCAGGCAAATAAGCACTGAAAAAGTACCCAACATCAACAGCCATTCCAGAAATGCTGATCCAAACCTCAGCGTGACTATACACCTACCAGAATGGACAAAGTTAAAAAGTGACACCACCAAATGCTGGAGAAGATGTGGGGAAACGGATCCATGTTGGTGGTGGGAACACACGACCACTCTGCGAAACCATCTGACAGCTTCTTTAAAAACCAAACATGAAGCTACAAGACAACCCAGCGATTACATGTGGGCATTTATCCCAAGACAGGAGGACCTGTGTTCACACAAAATCCTGTCCGTGAGGGTTTACAGCAGCTTTATTCATAACCACCCAAACCTGGAAATAAGCCAGATGCCCTTGAGGGGTAAATGATTAAACTCACGGTGGTACGCCCATTCCACAGAACACCACGCTGTCTAAAAGGAAACTATCACACACCTCACCTGGGGGCATCTCCAAGGAGCTCTGCTGGGTGAGAAAAGCCAACCCTGAAAGGCCATGTGCTGCCTGATCCCATTCACAGAACATTCTTGAGATAACAAAATCAGATGTGAACAACAGTCTGGAGGTCACCAGGGGTGAAGGCAGGCAGTGGGCGTGGCTCTAAGAGGACCACCAGGGGTCCCCGTGGAGACGGAGGCCTGGCTCTTGAACCACTGTTGTCCGCTTCCTGGCTGTGACGTTTTGCTACAGTTTTCCAAGATGAACAGAACTGGATAAAACAAGGAATCTCTGCATTATTTCACTTTCATGTGAATCTGCAAAGATCTACAAACATTTAATTAGAAATAAGTAACCACAATCAAAATTTTCTAGTAACTGACATGTTTAAATGAAATGTCAAACATTCAGAACAATGCTGTTTCTTAATCTTGCTGAAGTCCTGTATTTGTAGGACTCATGAGATTTAACCTGACCTGCCAAGGAAATAGTACATGGACACACCCCGGGTACACAATCTCTGAGAACGCCAAATTGGGTCCTCCCCACGTGACCTGAAGGTCACAGGGTGTGCCCTTTTCCGGCTGTGGCACGCGGCCTGCTAGTTGCACCTGCGCGAGCCGGAGCCCCGGAAATGGCAGGACTCGCTCCTGTACCACCAGGGCTTGAGAACTCAGTGAAGCCCTAGCTTGTGTCAGCCGTGAACCTCAGGTCCTGCCCACAAACGGTGCTGCACTTCCCGGGGGACTGGCCCCAGTGCCCCTCCAACAGCAGGTGTGCTCAGAGCAACCAGAAACGTCACCCAGACAAACTGCCCCCAGCTCCAGACTCACACGGGCCAGTGCCCACCAACAGGCCCACACACACACCAAGACACCTCCTCTCGCCCACTGCTCCCCATTACTCCCCCACCCCTGAGACCTCAACCTCCCCTCCCCTTCCATAGCCAACCCTCATCTCCAGGCTCCAAACTCTTCCTTTCCTCTGAGAAATAAATTTAGTCTTCCATGTGAACAAACAGATCAGACCCTTGTTCCCTGGAGCTTACAATCAAATTCAGATGGGAAACTGAGACTGTGATAAAGAAGTAAATTACCTATCAGAGTATAGTACTGGTGGTGAATCTTCAGGAAAAGGAGACCGACCAGGAAAAGGAGGTCAGGGGAAGGGGCTGAGGTGGGCCTCCTGGGAAAGGCGGGAAGGATGTGGGCGAGAAGTGCCCGAAGCAGGAGCACGGCTGGGGCTGGAGCCAGTGAGCTGGGGCGACGCCCTGGGGTCCCGAGTGCCCTGGGTGCGCCTGTTAAAGAGTTCAGGCTTTTGCTCCCAGTGAAAGTGGGGGTGCACAGAGCTTATGAGCAAAAGGCTGACATCTGATTTGGGTTTAGAAGCACCATTCTGGTTGCTGTACTGAAAACTGGGCTCAAGAGGCAAGGCAGAAGTCAGGGAGCCTACGGGAAGGTGCTCAGCAACCCCACCCAACGGCGGGGGCGGGGCGGCTGGGCTCTCACCCACCCTGAAGGCTCTGACAGAGTGTACGCAGAGGAGCCAGCAGGGACCCCTGGAGCAGCTTGGGCGGGGGTGGGCTGCCATGCCAGGATGGGGAAGGCTGCAGGCTGGCTCTGCAGCTGCAGGGGAGGGGCAGAAGCTCAATTCTGGACATGCTGGGGTTCGGGTGTCTATCAAAATCTTGACCGTGCCCAGTATCTTATCTCACCCACGAGCCTTCATCACCTTGCCATCAGCCTGGCTACCTTAAAAAAAAAAAAGGTGAGGTGCTTAAAAGAATTAAAGTTTTGCAGAACAATTTGACAATATCTCATCAAGCTAAAGGCGCGCACACCTGGCAGTTCTGCCCTTGGAAGCACATTCTAGAGAAATGCATGTCGTTGCCCAGGGAGACAGCAGCGCTCCCCATAATGCTGAAATCTGGGAAAACAAGTCAGCAGTGGGACACATCATCCACCGAGCCCCAACATAAACCACAAAACTAACCCTGGAGCACTGAGCCTCAATTCACTGTACTTGTGAAAAGTTCTGAGGCTCACATCCTGCCCCCTGGAAATTCTGATTTAATTGTAGAGATCAAGAATCTGTCATTTTAAACCTTGAACCACTCAACTAAAGGTGAGTGAGTCCACATGGATAAAAGTAGGAAACACGATGCTGACTGAGGAAAAAGCAAGCTGCAGGAGATGTGTAGTGTAGTGTGGTACCATTTACTAAAAATGTTTAAACCAGCTAAACTATACTATGTATTGTTTATATCGGCATTAAGGTACAGAAAGTATCAAAAACACAAAAATGATGGGGGGTGGTGACTGACCTCAGGGGAGGGAGGGAAGGAAGGGAACAGGATAACAAAGGGGATGCAAAGACTCCAAGGACACTCTGAGTGTCTCTTTCTTGGGCTAGGAACTGGACAGAGTTGTTCAAGTTACTTTCTGAATGCCTGAAATATTCAACATTTTTTTAAAGCGTTGGATCTCTTGGCACAAAAGGATGCTCAAATAGGCAGGCCGGGCCTGGAGACACGCCCTGTGTGTTCTGTCTATGCAGCAGCTGCACCCGCACAGTGTGTCCGATCTACCGCCTTTACAGTGTGTAGCAGGGATTCACAGTCTGCCTCGTGGGCTATAGCTTGGCCTTACAGACAGGAGTGGGGCAGCCTGAAACCACGACTGCAGACAGACTGCTGGTCAAGCCCGGGCAGCTGGGGAGCCTGAGCCTGGCAGGCGCGCAGAACGCCCCCCCTGGCGCGCGTGGCAGTCACACACCCGCGCCTCTGTGCCTGCCATGCGTCTCATGGCAGACACAACTGTTCCTAATTTGCCTCTCAAATCTCTCATCCCAGAGTAGATATCCGAGTCCTAAAAGAGCTGGCTGAGTGTGTGAAAATAAAGTTGATGCTTTATGAAGGGAGAACGGGGGAGGCGCTGGCGGGGCGGCTCAGAAGGAAGAGCCCAGCAGAGAGACTTCTCTCCCAGCACACCCTGCGCCAACCACCGGGAGCTCTCATCAGACTCAGAACCTTCCTTTGGGATCATTCTCAGAGCCAAGAGGTGCTCGTCCTGCTGCTCAAAGCACAAGCCAGCTTCCTCAGCTCAGGACAGAATGAGAGGTGTGGAAGGAGGGCGGCAGGGCAGGGCGGTCACGCGGAGACATCTGAGGGCCACCATCTCCCACAGGCTTCGACTTCCCAGCCTCAGGGTCACCCCCGGTCTCCTGCGGTCCTCCGGCAGGAAGGATTGGTCCCAAGGCCAGCACAGGTCAGGGCGGCTGAGGCGACCATCAGCATGAAAGGCTGGCTCCTCGGCCGCCCCCCCACGGGTCAGCACAGTCAGGGTGAACCCCTGGGTGCCCAGCGGGACACCCAGCAGCCCAGGCGGCACCTGGTCAACACGTGCCTAGAGCACCCTCTGACGAGCTGGGCAAAAGTCCCCCCACCTACGGCCCTATGAATAAGGGCTGGGTGCCCCCCTGGGCAGACTGCCTGAGGACCCACGGGGCGTGGGGAAGTTACTCTGACAAAACTCCAACAATGGAAATCCATCACCAAGAGGCTTATCTGATCTGCAGGCTTTCCAACCTGGCCAGGGGGTGACCAAAGAGTCTTCTAGCCTCTGGGTGAAGTCACACCGCCAAGCCCAGGGCTTTTAAAATCCCAGCCTTCGCTTCTAAGAAACAGAAGACACAGACCAGCCCTCTGGAGGTACTGAGGACAACCTACAATTCATCCCACTTCACTTTAAATCCTTCTAACTTCTTCCCCACACAGCTTCCCACGGCCTGGGAACTCTCACCTGCCGCTCTTCCAACTTTCAGACGTTTGCCAACTGCTGAGAGTGGGTCAAAACAGAAGTGGCTTGGCAAAAAACAAACTCAGGTTCTAAAGCCAATGGGCAAGAACCTGCGGGTCACTGAAGAAGACCAGGGACGGGAGCAGCCGTCAACACGATGCGATTTCAGAGGGGCCGTGTCCACGGGATTAGGAACCTGGAAACACTCAGCTAAATATAGCTCCCCAGGCTGCGGGGCTGGGAAAGGTGGCCGAGAATAAGCATCTGGGCGCTCGGTCATTTCTGTCACTTCCTGTTACTCATGTCCTGCTGTTCCGATGTTACCCGAAACGCTGGGCTCACCACACACATCTCCACCTGGAAGCCCCCGGAGACAGAGGCCATTCACAACAGCTGGGATGTGCGTCGGCAACGGACTTCCTCACACAGTGTCATACAGAACACAAAAATAGACATCGTGGCGCAAACAAGTTCCGGGTGGGGGGGCGCTGAGAGAAAGCAGTGGGGACGCCGGCCCAGACCCCCAAGGTCCCCAGCCACACGCTGCCCCGGCAGAGGAACTGGCCACGACACTGACGGGACTCCTTCCTCTCCGAAGCAGCACCTTGCCTTGTGGGTCAAGGGCAGCTGCCTCAGGGCAGCATTGGGGGCACAGAGGGGTCCCCACCACAACTGCCACTCAATCTGCCCAGGGGCCTGTGGCATCCAGTGAGAGCCGGCACCTTCTGCCAGGCCCACCTCGAGACCCTCCTGGGGACACTGGCCAGGGGACGGTTGTTGAGGATAACAACATTGAGGACCACCGTTGTCCTCAACAACTGGACCACACAGGACGCCCAGGCAGGCAGCAAAGCCAAGTGGGCCACAGAGCCAAGGCACAGGGCATCTATCAGAAGGCTGGTTTTTCAACAGAAACAAAAAGTAAAGGGAAGCAAAACGTAAAAGTTATACCTAAAACTGAAATCTGATGAAAGTATTTCGAGGTACTCATCTATTCAGTATTTCAGCAGTGCCTCACTGGCTGTGAAATGTGTTCAAAGTGAGGGAAACCTTAGAGAGTAGTGGCAGCCCTGAGCAGGATGGCAGAGGCAGAGAGCTGCTGGGGGGAGGGTTACCAGCACCCATGGAGGGCACCCAGGGGTGGGGGTAGAGTGTCAGAGGCAGGAAACGGGAGACGGGTGGGCAGAAACCAAAAGACAAAACAACAAGATCTAACATGCTTCCGATAGCAGAACATTAGAAACAGCCTAAAACTCCAAAAACTGGGAAGCAGTGAATTACCTAAATCAAGATGCTTCATACGATGGAACACCACTCAGCCCATTTTAAAAAGGACAATGAAATACTAAACAAACAAAAAGGGACCATGGGAAGGTATATTTAAATTTAGAAGCAAGTTACAAATAGGCATAACTGATTCCACTTTTTTCAAAACTAAAGGATATACTGTCATTGTTAAGTCACTAAGTTGTGTCCAGCATTTTAGCCCACCAGGCTCTTCTGTCCATGGGATTTCCCAGGCAAGAATACTGGAGAGGACTGTCATTTCCTTCTCCAGGGGAATCTTCCCGACCCAGGGATCCAACCTGTGTCTCCTGCACTAGCAGGCGGATTCTTTACCACTGAGCCACCAGGGAAGCCCCAAAAGTGTACGTACTGATAGTCCTAGGAAAATGCCCCAAATCTATGTCTGTGTCAAGATCTCTGGACCTCAGCACATCCTGGGCCCGACGCTTCTCGTTGCAGGGACAGACCCCACAGCACCGCAGGGTGTTGACGCACGTCACGGGCAAGCCGGCGGCACACCCAACACCTGCCCCCATCCTCCCTGTCATGACCCCAAACGGCTCCAGCTGCCCAGTGGCCTTCAGTGGGCAAACCTCTCCTCCCACTCCTTAATCACCCTGTGGCTGAGAACCACAGGTCTCCACAATAGTGTCTGCATCTATGATCTCATAGACAAGACTACCGAGTGCTTTTTGTTTGTTTTGGTTTTGTGTGCTTATTTATAAAGAATGGGTTATTTGCGTAAAAGAACGATCATAGCACTGGTAAAGCACTGCGGGTATTTTTCCTACAATGCAAAATTTGAGTTGCAGAAAACTCTCATATTCTGCAAAAGTGCACAATAAAAATAGTAAGTCTCCTGGGAAAGGATGAGCTGGGGGCAGACCGCACAAAACCTACGCGGTGCTGTAGCCAAGCAGTAAGAGCACAGCAAACAGTCTCGTACGAACTTTAAAGTACAGGAGGAAATACGACAGTAAACACAGAACTTAATGTTTCAAAAAAAATGAAGGAGCTTCATGCAGGCAAGCTGCTGCAGCTGAGTCACACACAGAGCCTGGCACAATGCACAGAGGCCAAGACTCGCTCGGCAGCTTGCAGCAGTGGCCGCAGTGGCCCAGCAGGCCGAGCCCTGCTGCCAGGGACCTGGGCTTTCTGCTGCTGGGTCAGTACATCGTTAGAGAAGCTCCCCACAGCAGAAAGGACTGCAACTGCATCTCCCTCCTGGCTACTGCACAGGAGGGACAATCAGCTCAAAAGTCATTAGCTCAAACACCTAGAAAATTATCACCCAAGTGATAATGAACTCTAAGCCAAAGTACCCCTGGCCACGGGGCCTGAGGGGCTGTGTGGACGGAGGGAGTGGGGTGGGAATGCCTGGGCCATCTAACCTGGCACCACCATGCTGCCACGACTTATCTGTTGTCTTTGCTGCTGTTCAGGAGCTAAGCAGTGCCGGGCTCTTGGCGAACCCACGCACTGCAGCACGCCAGGCTTCCCAGTCCTTCACTATTTCCTGAAGTTGGCTCAAACTCATGTCCACTGAGTCGGTGATGCCATCCAACCATCTCGTCCTCTGGGATTATTTAATGATAAATCTGCATATACTCAGGTACATCCACAGTAAGGTTATAGTTAGCAACTACTGAGGGGAGGGGTGGGGAGGGGTGTGGAGGGGAGGGGACTCAGAAGCAACCTCTGCAGGCCAAGGTCTGCCTGCCACGCAATTCTCCGATCACCAAAGGTCAAGCTAGTAAGGCTGTCAGACTTCCCGAGAGCAAAGTGGCCTGAGGTCAGACCACCTGCCTCTGCTGAGTCACCAGGGGTCTGACCTTGGGACAAAGTCTTGTGTGCACCTATACTGATGAGCTGATTTCAGGCTGTCTGTTCGTTAAGTAAACTGCGGACCAGCTACCAGGCAGCATGCCACACAGCCAGAAAACAGACAAAACACCAAAGGAAAAAAACAAGGTTTACAAAAATGTATAAAAGGGCATATTTGTATTCTACTTCTGTGTTAAAGAAAAAAAAAAAGTACATATTTAAAGGGCAGGACACACACACAGCCCGGAAAATTGGAAGCTGACATTTCAGGGTTTTTTCCTTTTCCTTCTGTTATTTTCCAAAGTGTCTACAGTAGAGGGATATTTTGTAAATTACCTATGCTTCTTTTTTTTTCCTACAGAATCAACATCTGGGACAAAACCTATGCCGCCTACACAACTAGCATTTTCCGTTCTTCCTCACGAATGGACCAAGTGGCCACGGACGGCTCCGAGCTAACAGAGCACATCCCCCGCCTACCAGGCACCCTGAGCGGGCGACAGAACAGAGGCACAAGCTGACGTGCTGGGAGCCTCCGGGAAAGCTCCTGGGGATGACGCAGTGCGGCCTCTGCCCGCCTGCTCCCTGCAGCCCCAGGGAGGGGCCCCGAGACCCCACTGACTGTGCTTTCCAAAAAGAGAAAAACCAGCCTCTGCCTTATTTAAACCACTACCCCCTGGGTTTTCAGTTAACACCCCAAACCTAATCTGAATTAAGACAGCATATCCATCATCACACAGAGAAGAAAAGAAAACCAGGCCCAGGGACTGAGCCTTCTTCGTGCTCTAGGTAAAGAACCTGATTTACGTAGTTAAGAACTGAGGACTCTCCACTCAATCAGCAGCAGCACCCAGCGGGCCTGATTTAACACGGATCAAACCTGAGATGTCAGCCAAGGCTGGGCAGACTGCGTTCTGCCTCCTGTTCTTCAAATAAAGTTTTATTAGAACACAGCCAGACCTGTTCTTTACACCTCAGGCTGCTGCAGACAGCCATAGAGACTCAATAGCCGGCAAAACCTAAAGTCCTTGGCCTTTCAGAGAAATTTGCTGCTAACCTCAAATATATGTCATTCCAAACAACTTAGGAGGAACATGAAGAGAACTCACTAAATATAAACAGATGAACAACAAGGCCAAACTATATAGCTCAGGGAACTATATTCAATATCTTGTAATAACCTATACGAGAAAAAGATCTGAAAAAGAATCAGTAAGTATATATGCTTAAATGAATCCTTTTCGCTGTACACCTGAAACTAATAAAACATCACAAATCAACTATACTTCAGGTTTAGAAAAAAAAAAAAGAATTTGGTGTGGAGATGTCAAATGCAGTTTGCTGCATAAAAGACAGAATTTTCACCTTGTCCCTTTTCTGACCCGGGTTCCTTAAGGGAGGGTCTTGGCTCTGTTCCCAGAGGAATCCCAGAGAGGGACACTCCCCAAAGTGAAGGGCCACCTCTGAAAACTGTACATGTGCCCAAACTTAGCAAGCAATTTAGAATGAAAAACTTTACAAAGTGAAAACCACCACAACACTACATGCTTCTGCAGGGCTTCCCCGGTGGTGCCAAATCTGCCTGACAAGGCAGGGAACATGGGTTTGATCCCTGGTCCAGGAAGACCCCCCCATGCTGCGGAGCATCCAAGGCCATGGGCCACAACCACGGAGCCCACACACCACATGGACTGGAGCCCTCGAGCCTGGCCCTGCCTCCTACAGGCAGTGTGCCCCTGGGCATCCACCCCCCACGTGTGACCCAGGGTTGGAACAGATGGCTGTCCGGCTGCTCTGCAAGGAGAAGCTAACACGCCGCAACTCGAGGGCAGCCCTGAGTGCCCCAAGTGGGGAAGGCCCACGTGCAGCAACAAAGACCCAGCATAGCCAAAAACAGATAAATAAAAATAAATAAACCTCTAAAAAAGAAACAGGAACAAAAAAGCAATACATGCATCCCCAGGACTCCTCCAACACACCCCGGCCCGCCCCACGTGGACTCTTTCAATGCATCCCCCACTGTGGCCTGAGGACCCCCAGGCTCTCCGGCCTCACCGAGACTTGGTCTGGGGGCTGAAGAGCCTGGGGAAGAGATCCCATCTCACACTGAGGTCACACCGCCGTGTGCATGAGGGTGCTCTCCGGTCTTGCTCCTGGCAAGGCACCACGCTAGCAGGGGCAGAATCCTTCCAGCCCCTCCCCAACGCCCCCACCCCAGGCAGTGAGAGGGCCTCACCACTACCCCCAGGCTCTTCAGTTGCGCTAACACCGAGTTAAAGAAGCGAGCGCCACCATGTGGAGGTCCCAGGTCTGAAGGTGTGAAGCAAGGGGGGGGGGGGACAGATGAGGATGGCTGGGTCTGCGCAGCTGCACCAGCTGCGCAGTGACCACAGGGCCTGCTCGGGTTCAGCCAGGAGGTGGGGTGTGCGGGACTGGACAGCCGTCGGTTCCCACCCGTGTCACACTAGGGGACGGCTGCCCGGAGGGGGCAGGTGACTCCCCGGGGCCACACAGCCAGGAGGCAGGGCCAGGGCCAGTTAAGGCATCCACAGAAGACAGACGGCCGTCCTCTGTGACCGAGGCAGTCGTGCCGGTGCGTGGAGCGCCCTCCTGGAGGGAAGGAGCGCCCGCTCGGCCGCGGGGATCTGTGAGCTGGCATGTGGGCCCGGCGCCCTAACACGGGAGGCTGCTTCCGTCCGGCCTGCACCCAGGAAGCAAATGGGCCCCTGCGAAGCACAGCTGCTGTTCTCAGCGCCCAGCTCTGCCAAGGGAGCCCTGGCTCCCACACCCAGCTGCACCTCAGGTGCACAGAGGCCCAGCCCCGACGATGCAAGTGGGGAGTGGGCACCAGCCCCTCTCCTGGATGCCAGGGACCTGAGTGGAGGACACACGCCCCCTCAGAGAGGCCCAGGCCAGTCGCCTACCTCCTCGCGCACCCTGACTAACGAACTGTACTGGGTGGGCCTCTCGCGGGGAGGCAGTCCAGGAAGGGGCATCTCGGGCCCATCCCAGTCGGACAGCTAAGTCACAGGCAAGGTGGCTTTCGGGGTAACGCCCCTCACCAATAACCACGCCCCCCCCAGCTTTAACAGTTTACCCCAGACCTCTGACCAAGCTTTCTGTAGTTCTCTGGTATTTCAAGTGTATTTCAAAAAAAGAAAAATCAACAGACATAATCCCAACCATAGGATTTAACATTAAAAAAAAAAAAAGACAGAAAAAGGTTGAACATCTTTCTTCCCTTGGCAAGCCCTGACTCACAGGGTCTGCCTACCAGGGCAGTGGACAGCCGCGGTGGGAGGGCAAGGCGTGAGGGTCGGCCGAGGCCAGCTGGCCTGACTCAGGAGCCACCACCCTCTGTCAAGACACAGCTGTGACACAGTCCCACGTGAACGGAGGAAAGAGAAGATTCCCAGAGATGTTGAGGGATGGAGGCATGGCCAACAACAAACCAATCAACCCAACAGATATTTCTGGAACACCTACTTGGTGCCAGCATGACTCAGGGTGCCAGAATGGAGACGGAGTCAGCAAGCCCAGGTCATTCCCCTCTCAAGAAGCTCACACCTCTCCCTCTAACACAGAGAAAACCCTGGGCGGAAGGAGTGAGGAAGCTGTCGATGTACACAAGAAACACAAAAGTCTGAAGGCCTTGTCTCCATTTAAAAATTTAATCTATTATCAAAATTTTCAAAAGTTACTAATCAAAAACCTTCCCAAATAGGAAAGTCCATACTGAGTTCCACTGGTGAATTCCAGCAAAAAGTTAAAAAAGAAGTGGGCTTCCCTGGGGGCTCAGATGGTAAAGCAAATGCCTGCAATGCGGGAGACCCAGGTAGGATCCCTGGGTCGGGAAGATCCCCTGGAGAAGGAAACGGCAACCCACTCCAGTACTCTTGCCTAGAAAACCCCATGGACGGAGGAGCCTGGTAGGCTACAGTCCATGGGGTCAGAGAGTTGGACATGACTGAGTGACCTCACTAACACCAAACTGGACCAGAAAAACAGGGAGAAACAAGGATCCCCACTGTTTGATAATGCAAGCTAAAACGTTTTATAAAACCAGCTTACTCTAAGTACCAAAACTTGACCAAAGGAAAAAAAAAAAAATTACAGATCAGGATCTCTCATGGATACCTTAGATCCAGAAGTCCCTAACAATATAACAGCAAACATAAGTAAAAGGATAATCCAAACATAAGTAAAAGGATAACATATCATGAGGAAACAGGGCTTATGCCAGGAATGCAAGGTTGGTTTAACATTCGAAGATCAATTTCATTTGTCTTTTTAACAAAATAAAGAAGAAAACTCATATGATCACTTCAGTAGATACCAAAAAAAAGCATTTGACAAAATTCAGCACCCATTCATAACAAAAATCCTCAACAAACAAGAAAATCCTCACGCTGATAAAGGCTACCTACAAAAAGTCTACAGCTAACATACTCAACACTGAAAAGCTAAACTGCTATTATAATACTGGAAGAAATGAAAGGATTTCTACTTTCACTACTTTTATTCAACACTATACTGGTAGTCTCCACTTCTGCAATGAGACAAGAAGAAATGTAAGGCACAAGGATCAGAAAGAAGTCAAGCCGTCCCACTTTGCAGATGATATGACTACTTACATAGACATTTCTGGGGAGTCTACAAAACAACTACTAAAACTATTAAGTTACTTTCCAAGATCACAAGACCCACTGTTTGCAGCAAACAACTGGAAAATATTTCTATTTCATTTAATAGGCACACACAAAAAAGACTATATAGAAATTAATCTAAGAAAAGATATTAAAGGTATCTACAATGAAAACTATAAAATTTTGCTGGGAGATATTAAAGATCTAAATAAATACCAAGACATACCACATTCATGGGTAAACTCAATGTTATTAAGACATCAATTCTCTCCAAACTGAACTTACAGATTCAATGCAATCTCAGTTAAAATTCCAGCAGGCCCCTTTTAAATAGAAACTGACCAGTTAATTTTTTACTTACATTAAAAATGCAAAGGTTTTATAATAACCAAAGCAATTTTATGAAAGAAAAAGAGTTAAGAGGGCTTGCCCTGATTTCAACACTTACTGTAAAGTAACAATAATAAAATAAAGTATGGAATTAGGATAGGGGCAGACATAGATCAATAGAACAGAATAGAAAATCTGGAGATAAATTTACAAATTTGTCAACTAACTTGACAAAGGTGTGAAGGTAATTCAATATGGAAAGGAAAGTCTCTAACAAATGCAGTTGGAACAACTGAACATCCATATGGACAAAAAATGAACATCAACTCTTCACCTTACATTATACATTAAAATTTAACCATAAATCCTAACTGTAAAATCTAAAACTGCAAAACTTCCTAAAGAAAATCTTTGCAATGCTGAGGTAGAAAATGGTTTCCTGGATAGGACACAAGAATGAATCATAAAGAAAAAAACTGATCAACTCAACTTCACCAAAAAGACTCCACTCTTCTAAAGATGCTGTTACGAAGAAGACCGTACGACCAGGAAAAACATTCACAACACATATATCACAAACTAATACCCAGAATATACAAAGAGCTCTTACAACTCAATAATGAGGCAAGTCAATGCAAAAATGGACAGATGATTCTACCATATATTTCATAAAAAGACATACAAATAGTCTAAAAGCACATGAAAAGATGCTGACGTCATCTGTCATCAGGGAAAGTGAAGTCGCTCAGTCATGTCTGACTCTTTGCGACCCCACTGACTGTAGCCCACCAGGCTCCTCCATCCATGGAATTTTCCAGGGAAGAGTACTGGAGTGGGTTGCCATTTCCTTCTCCAGGGGATCTTCCCGACCCGAGGATCGAACCCGGGGCTCCTGCATTGCAGGCAGACGCTTTGCCGTCTGAGCCACCAGGGAATCAGGGGAAGAGACACTACTACTATCTGTTAGCACACGTAAAACAAAAAGACCAAGCACACCAAGCTCTGGGGAGGCTGTGGGGCAACCAGAAAGCAGGTGCTGCTGGTGAGAGCGTGAAGGCCCGAGCACTCAGGAGAACACCTGAGCAGTCTCTTGACAAGTTAGACCTAACACCTACTATAGGACCCAGCAGTTCTGATACTTAGGCGTTCACCCAGGGAGAATGAAAACACAGGTCCAAGCAAAGACTTATATATTAATTCTCATGGCAGCTTTGATCGCAATACCTCCAGGCTGGAGACTGCTCGAATGGACACCACAGGTAAATGGATCAACGAACTGGGGGTGGGGGAGGGGCGAATTATGACACACCCAACATGGAAAACTTCAAAACTGTTGTGTTAACCAAGCCAAAGAAGCCAGACAGTAAGGGGTGGGGGGGAATACACACGCACACATACATATATATATAAAACACCATTATTCAATTGAGGAAGTTTTCAGGGGGATGGAAACGTTTGTTCTCCTGTGGCGCCACTTTCAACAGAGGTGTGTGTGTGTGTGTGTGTGTGTGTGTGCACACGCCCGCGTGTGTGTAAGAAACAAACTCATCAAGCAGTACCCTTTAAACAGCACAGTTCATTGAACAGCAATTAAGCCTCAACTAAGCCATAAAAAGTTTTAATGTCGATATATCTCGGGGCACTTGACAGGATGAACCTTTCTCTGAGTGATTAGATGAGCACAGAGTTCCTCATCCAAGCCAGGAAGTTTTCTGCAAATCAGAGTGGGTGCTAAACGTCATCAGCGACTGGTAAACCATCTACAGCCGGGCGTGTCAACTGGCAGTGACAGGGAAGCCAACACTCACAGCTTTGGGAACGACAAACACCCAACCTGCTCCTCAGTGTGACCAGGTGACCTCGCGCACACAGCAACCCGAGAAGCGCACTGCTCAGAGGACAGAGCGCCGAGCTGGCGACGGCCTCAGGGTCAGCTCTCCGGGACCCTTCCCTTCCAGCCAAGGAAGTGGTCCTGGTTCTTTCAGTGTCAGGGACGAGACAGCTGCCAAGGCTCCTGCCTCGTGGTCAGTGTCCCTTCAGCCCCTCCAAAGGCGAGGAGGGAGCCACCTCCACTTCTATTTTCCAAATGTCCGATCGGAGCTGCCATCATTAGGCCTTTGCAGAGCACAATTCGGAAACAGAGCCGACGGTGCCCGGACACCTGCCAGCTCCTCTAACGCAACTGCAGTCTGGGTGGAAGTGAGCCCGCGTGCCCCCGAGCGGCTCAACGCAGGGGGCACTCCCAGCCTTGCCCAAGCCCCTCTGCTCCTGGCTGCGTCTTGAGATTTAGCTAAACGTCCTGGAAGAACTGGAACAGCAGTTCAGGACCACGTGTTCCTTTTTCAGTTTACATTTCAAACCAGGTGCTCCGTCTGTGGAAGAGGAGGGGTTACTGAGTCAAAAGCCAGCACCGCCTCCCCACCACCAAGCAGGGAATTTTCTTAACTTGATAAAAAGTTGTTTCAAGAAAATAAAAAGATCCCACTACTCTATGTGCTCTGAAACAATGTGTTCCAGATTATTCCAGAACAGAAAAGATTAAAAAAAAAAATTACACCCTACAGAATGTACCATTTTCCTAACTTTCAAGAAAAAAAAAAAAAAAACCACACACATACAGGACTCGGCTTGATCATATCCTTGGACATTTACCAAATATTTACAAAACCTAGACATTTACCTGAACATTTACTAAAGCATATTGGGTAAAGAATGACTAAAATTATTAATTTCCTCGACAACCTAAGAAAAATTCAATCTATGTTACCCTCTCCATTATCTCTTTTCTCAAAGAACTCTTTGCAAAAGTACTAGAGTCAAACTACAGTATCTCAGCTGTCCTTTGTTTCCTGTCACTTGTAAATAAAGACAATCAGAAGTGTTAACAATGAACACACACTTACATACACAACCATATACACACACACCACACACACACACACACACCCAACAGGATTGTGGAGACGGCTGAAATTTCATAAATGCAACTCCTACTCAGTAATAACACACAGCCCAGGCAAGTAACAGCGTCCGCTCCCACCCTCAATTCTAAATATACTTAACAGACACCACAATTAGTTCCACCGCTCACCAGCCAGGCTGCCAGGAGACAGTGTTCTTTCTCTGTGCCTGCTTGGAGCAGCTGTAAGAACCAAGCGCTGAGCCCTCACGTGGAGCACCCAGATCTTTGGACCATTGGTGTCACAGAGCAGGTGCTGCCTTCAGCAAAACCCCGCACTTAGCAAACACAAAGCCACCGATTTGGCTCAAAGCCGCTTCTTCCTGCTTCTTGAAACTGAGAACACAGAGTGGATTGTAAAGCATGGGGCTCACTGGAGTGGCTTCTGCCTGTAGCTGCTCTCCTAGCCCTGCTCCACCATCCAAGGCGTATTTTAACAATCAGAGCACTTTATTCACTAAGCACCTACTATGTGTCAGGAGCTGCCCCCCCAGGTGTGCAACTGAACTGCCCCTGCTTTTCCAATGAGAGAGTAAGGCTACAGGTGGGGGAAGCTGGGATCGCAGAGCTGATGGCGACCCAGCCAGGCCAGAGGACTGGGTCTCCAGAGCTCCGGGTTCAGGCGGGCGGCAGGGCAGTGCACTCAGGCACCGTCCTCACACGGGCCTTCCCGTCTGGCGGGGCTTCTGCAGGACTTATGGGACAGCCCCGGCCCACAAGCACAACCTTCCCACCCCAGATCCAGGCCAGCAGTCACAGACACTGGGAAGAGCTTTTCCATGCGAGGAAATCTGCCAATTTTATATATAGCTTTTCCTCTCTCTGAGCCAAAGTGACTGGTGTAGGGGTTTTGCCCAGGAAATATCTGAGCTCCAAACAAGCTGGAAAGGAAAACTGATGTTGAAATCCGGATAAAGATCATGGTTGCTCACCAAAGGAGCAGCGCCTGACCACCCCACAGGCTGACATCTGCTGGGAACAGCTGAGAGACTCAGGTCCGGGGTTTGCAGGCCCCACACAGGCCTACAAAGGGACTCCCGTTCATTCAATGGACTCAAGTGCTGAATAGACAAGGCTTAAAACAACTAAAAATAGTAGATAAATCCATTATATAGCTTCTTTTTTATTTAGGGTTACCGTGTGCGCGAGCTAGGTTGCTTCCGTCATATCTGACTCTGTGCAACCCTACAGACAGCAGCCCACCAGGCTCCTCTGTCCGTGGGATTCTCCAGGTGAGAATACTGGAGTGGATTGCCATGCCCTCCTTCAGGGCTTGTTCCTGACCCAGGGATCTAACCCGTGCCTCTTAGGTCTCCCGCATTGGTAGGCGGGTTCTTTACCACCAGCACCAGCTGGTTGTAGGGTTACCAGGTTACAGCTAATTAAAATATGAAAAGTAAAATATAAAGGAAAACCAAATGTTTATGTAAAATAAGATAATTAAACAAAGGTATGGATGGACGGCATCACCAACGCAATGGACAAGAACTTGGCCAAACTCCAGGAGATGGTGAGGGACAGGGAGGCCAGGCGCGCTGCAGTCCACGGGGCTGCAGAGCATCAGACACGACGGAATGACTCGATAACAACAACATAAAGCTTCAGCTTTAATTAGGTTTGTTTCTCTTTACATTCTGTCTTTCCTGTTTTTATTAGTGATTTGCCTAATAATCTTAAGGATAATTTTTTCCTGATACCTACTCTTCAGTCCCAGGTGCTATTTTTAACACTGCCTATAAAATTAACCTCATCTGAAATTCTATGGGATTTGAATCAATCAAAATAGCTGCTAAGTGTTAGCAAGTTGAACCCTATTACTTTCCTACTAGTAGTGATGAATGGCGGTGGAGATGAAAACCAGGAAACACTTAGAGAACACTTTTTTGCCCTCCCAATGACATGGATTCTATTATAGCATTACCTCCCATTTCACAGATGAGAAAACTGAGTCTCAGATTTATCTTGTCTTAAGTCATAGAGCTAAAAAAGGAGAACGCCTTCATAATACACCTCACAAGATACCACAAAACATTTCACCGAGAGTACTGTGGGGGAAGGAAGCTATAAATACAGACATGTAAAATCACTCCTCTCTGTGTATGATGTGGTAACTCTGGCATGGTCATTTCAGGCAGGATGACGCTGTGAGTGAAGCCCACTGGATCCCTGTGCCAACAGCCATATGCTGTAGCCATATGACTAAACAGAAGGGCCAGGTCATACTTTTCGGAAATCACATGAAATCTCAACGTGGTATTTTGCAGAGCAGCAGCCCTCTTAAACATGTATATCCTAAATGCAATTCTCATTCAGTTTCTACTGAAATTATACTGAAACCTGGAATGTCTTTTTTGTTCCATGGACCCCTTTTGGCAGTCTGGAGAAGCCTATGGAGACTTCTCAGAATGTCTCTGGATGTAGAAAATGAAGTATCATTGCAATGAAAATCAAATTTAATCAAATACAGTCAAATCCACAGACCCCTAGTGGGGAGCAAGGTCCATGAACAGGTAAAAGAACCTCTGGAAGCAGCAGGCTTTCTTCTCTCCTCCCTCTCCCAAAAGGAGTAACGGGGGTGACGGGCTCTCCAGCAGTCATCCTGGACCAGGAGAATCGATTTCTGGAGGGACCCAGATGACACTGTGCAACCACATGCTGATCAAGGCCTGCCTCTTCCTGCGCAGGAAAATAAAACTTCACACACTCACACCATTCTTACTTTGTGCAGGAGAATGAAACTTCACATGTCCACACCATTCTTAGTTTGACAACTTCTCTTTTAACAAGTGGATGGAGTGGGTTGAATAGTGTCCTCCAAAAGAACATGTCCATGTTCTAATCCCCAGAACCTATGACTGTGAGCTAACCTGAAAAAAAGAGTCTTTGCAAACATAATTAGGGATCTTAGAGTGGAATCACCCTGGGTTATCTGGGTGGTCCTAACTCCAGTGACAACTGTCCTCCCAAGAGACAGAAGGCAGGACACAATGGAAGGCGGAGAGAGCCCTGCAAAGGTGGAGGGAGAGATGGGGGTGATACCTCACCGGCCAAGGGACACCCGGAGCCGCTGGAAGCCAGATGAGGCAGGGAACAGAGTCTCCCCAAGACCACAGTAGGGAGCATGGCCCACCAAAGCCTCGATCTCAGACTTCTGGCCTCCAGAAATATGACAGCATAAATTTATGTTGTTCTAAGGCATGTGGCAATTTGTCACGGCAGCCCCAGGAAACTAACAGAGCAGCCAAACCTACTTCTAAATGTACCTTCATGATTTTCTAAACATTAAATACTAAGACTTAAACATACACTCCCTTTCATGTACGCAGTGCTGTATATGGCGTACAGAAACAGCCCTCTAAACATGTGTATCCTAAATTTAATTCTCATTCAGCTTATACTGAAAACTCTCTTTATTTTCCATCTTCATTATTGGGCCAGTCCATCTTCCTGAAATTTAAGAATAAATCGAGAGCGTGTCCTTCCTTTCACTCTGATCATGCCAACAAGCAGTCCCTTCTTTCTTCCTGTCCTCTGCCAAGCTCTGTCTACTCCCTCCAACCATCCCTCACCCCTCACACCAGCATGTTCTCGACTTCTCCACTACCCTTCTCCAGGCTGTGCCACCTGCAGAGCTCATGGTCCCAACTTTCGGCTTGCGTCTCCTCCTCCACCAGCCCAGTCTCTGACACCAGGGTACCCCCAGTCTGTCTGCTTCCTCATCATCAAACCCAGCCTGGTCTCCTCCTTTCCTTCACTGCAGGCACGTGGCACGCTCACCGGAGACTCTGCGGGTTCGGGATACGTAACGGTCTCAGAGATGAGCCATCTAAAATAAGGTCAGGTAAGCAGAAGTTGAAATACAGAAGTCCTCTTGCTCAAAAATGAACCTGTAAACCCAAACCACACCAGAATCACACAGAGCAGAGGGAGTTTTATCTTCTCAGCCGCAGGTCAGGCAACGGAGGTGAGAAAGGCCCCAGAGCGGAGTGAAGCCTGCCTTCAGGAACACCTGCCCCTTCTCCTGGGCACGGGGACTCCGCATCGAGCTGCTCCACGGGGGCGACCACACTCACTTTCCCAAAGGTCCTCCTGTGACCGAAGATGCCCACACTAAGATTATCCGTACCAGGAGAAACCAAAACCATCTACACAATCAAACAGCCACAACTAGAGAGGTGGTCATCGGAGCTGCTCACCATGGGGAAACGTTTATCTGATGAAATAATAACTGAAACCAAAATATAAAATCACACACACACTGATGTGTGTATAACACAAGCAAGATGCAACGTCTACCTGTGAAGAAGTCTGAAGGAAACGTGAGAAGAAAGCCGCTGCTAAGCTACTGCAGGATCTTTTCTCCACTTTACTTTCCTTTAAAATCATTACGATTTAAACACTCTTAAGATGGACTTCCCTCTGTGCTTCCAATGCAGGGGGCCTGGGCTTGGTCCCTGGTTAGGGAGCTAGATCCCACGGGCCACAAGCAAGAGTTCACATACCACAACCAAGACCCGGCATAGACAGAGAGGTCAAAAGAATATTTAAAAAAATAATCAATACTTTAAGCTGCCCCACCCCCAGGCCCACTCATACAGCCCCTCTGCAGCAGAAGCGCCCACTCCCAGGTAGGTGCCTGAGCTGTCTCTCTCTCCTCTCGCACTGTCCTGGGCAGCCTGCTCCACGTGACACCTGTCACAGGGCACAATCACGAGTCTGTTCACATCCAACAGCCCGGAAGCTGGCTCTAAGCACAGGGAATGCATGTTTCCACCTCTGTCCACCCTCAGACACCCAGCAGCGTTTGCCACAAGGACTGCTGAAAGAAGGGAAGACAAGTCTTCCTGAAAACAATGCGCCTTTTCCAATTGATTTCTACTTGATTTCAGAAATCAGGTTGCCAGGGTAAAGCCTGACTTGTCAAATTCTTTCTATATTGTGCAGGGGTAAATAAGAAGTTTTCAAGCTGTCAAACCTGGAAACACCTACACGAAAAAGGGAGCCGGCCGCTCCCAAAGCTGCTCACCAACCAGAGTCCAAAGCCCCAGCTCCAGGAGCCCCGAGGTCCTATCGCTCCCCCTTCTCTATAACTGGGTAACCTGGGTAATGGGAAAAGGGGGCTGGCCCACAGGACCTTCCGCAGCAATCAGCATTTGTTCTGGCACACAGGGCAGCGGGGGGAGTGCAAAGAAGGGACACTTCAACCTCCTCTCTGAACAGAAAGGACCGAGGGAACCACCTTCCCGGCTCCGGCTTCTTGCACAGCCGGCGTGAGCCTCACCCAGGGACAGCAAGCTGTGAAAGGCAGCCCCGGCCTCGGGTCAAGACACAAAGGCTGTGACCACCAAGGAGCCTGTGCTCCACTCACCGTCGCAGGACTGTGGGTCCCAAATTCGCTGCCCCGCAAAGTCAAGCAAAGCTTAGAAAAAAATCACCCATTGTAAGTCCATAGCAGACTCTCCGGGGAAGGTGCCCGAACCTTTTCTGAAGTTCTAAAGGGTACTCGGGCACAGCTGAGGCTGGGGACCGCCGCCCCGAGGGAGCAGAGGCAGCTACAAGCTCCCTCTGACCACGACGTGAACAGGAAGGTCTCATGGAAGAGGGTGCCCGTGCCCTACCTTCTGAGGGGTGCACCGGGTCTGCCGGGGAGAGGGCCGCTGGCGGAGGGGCCCCCAAGACACCAGGGCCGGCAGGCGACCGTGCACAGGGTGTTAGCTGCCCACGAGGGACAGGTCTGTGCTGGGGCGAGGCCAGGAGGGGCGGGGACAGCCAGGTCCCCTGGACGCACCAGATAAGAAACAAGGAGGCACGAGAGGGCTCACAGTGTTTTCAAAAATGGGCAGGAGATGCCTCTTTTTAATGGTTCTGTATTCACGTATATTCCAGTAAAACTCGTCTTTCCTCTTCAAGGTCCACCTCCGCTGTGGCCACTGCTGTGACCCTGGCGGGAATGAACAGACTGTCCACTGTCCTGGGCAGCGAGATGTGGAGTCGGCGTGGTGACACTCCATTTGAGGAACACAAGGACACCAAACCCAACAGAACTCTCTACAGCCGTACTGTCGATAGCAGCAGCCACTTTCATCATGCTGTGCTAACTCATCTGACCCTGCCGACACCCCCAAGCAGGTTCTGCTATCGCCCCTACTCCTCAGATGAGGACACCCAGGCGTGGAGCCGAGTGTGATCTGCCCAAGGTCAGCCAGCAGGTGAGAGGCTGAGCGGGAGCCAGGCCTGCTGCGGACGCTTTCGGAGATAAAGAAAGGACTGAACATAGCCCTGCGGTCTAGGGTCTCACAGCTGGGAGAGAAACATAGACCCCGGACATTCAGAGTCCCCGCCTCCTCTGGGACCCCGGAGTTGGGAAATCCCACATGGCACTCAATCTCCCTGTAAATGGGGCAAAGCGTAACTTTGCCCACGTCACAGGGCACACACAGGCAGATGCCCCGGGCGCCCTCCCTACGGCGCAGGGCCCGGCTCTCCCCTGCGAGCAGCCTCCACCCCTGCCCAGCGCAGACCATGGGGGTACCCAGAGCCCCCGCCCACCAGCCCTGGGACTCGGGGTACCACTCGGCCAAACCAGAGAGCCACAGGTGGTGCTGGAGTCACGGCAGGTGGGCGGGGAGCCCGGATGGAGGTGCGGGCGCGGGGAGATGTCGCCCTCTCCGCAGGGGAAGCCAGGGCCCAGGATGCCCGCATGCCCACACCTGCGCTCAGCCATCCACCAGCCCCTGCGTCCACAAGCAGCACCTGCGTCCACCTCAGACAACGCCCCTCTGTCCTGCTGCGCTGAGAAAATCATCACTAAACTGAACTCAGCTCTGACTCGGCCTCTGTCAGAGGGCCAGGGCCTCTGACACCAGGCACCATGAAGTCGGAGTCTGCGGTGATGATTCCAAGGGTGGAAGCGGCCACCTGGCCCTGGTGAGGGGCGAGGGCGTGGGGTGGCTGCAGGCGGAGCACACGTCATGTGTGACCATGAGGCCGGGGCAGGGCGCTCGCTAGGAAGCACCCATCACTTACGGCTCAGTGCCCGTCTTCCTTCAGTGCTGTTCCTGAATCATACGGGACCGAGAGCCATGCTGGCAACAAGGAGACCAGCGTGAATTCCTCTGCCTGCCAGGCCGGGGTCCCCGTCCGCCTCCCCCACTAGCCACAGAAGGGGCCGCCTGTCTGACCTCCTCACACCCGTCCTGCCCACCCCTTCTCTGCAGCAGCCACGATAAGCCCACTGGCTTTAAAGGTCTTGCTGGCTCACAGCGCACACGGCGAAAGGCCCACCATGGTCTGGGGCGTGCTTCACCTCTGCCCTCGGCCCGCCTCACCGCCCTCACAGGCTCGCCTCCCTCTGGCAGGACTCGCTCTGACCCCAGACCCCTGACGCTGCTGGCCACAGCCCCTCTCAGCCTCGTGTCTTCCCACGTCGCCCCAGCCACGCTCTGCCCACGAGAAGGCCTCCCGACACCAGCTGCAGCCTGAGCTGTTTCCTTCTTGGCCTCTGCTCCTGACCGCCCAGCACCTGCCGCTCACCCGGGACTGGTCAGAGCATGAAGGAAGCTCTTTCGCTGATACCAGCACCTGTCCAGACGGGGCTCTGCCAGTGAAATGAGAGCGAAGAGGGCCGGCCACCCTGGAACAGGGTCACTCTGACACATAGCTATGGGCACCCCTGTGTGTCAGGGAGCGAACAGGGAGACCCCCTGGAACCGGTCACTCTGACAGGTAGCTATGGGCACCCCTGTGTGTCAGGGAGCGAACAGGGAGACCCC
>ML662451.1:4600084-4626106 GCA_007570785.1 Antilocapra americana | reverse complement strand
GTGTCAGGGAGCGAACAGGGAGACCCCCTGGAACCGGTCATCTGACATGTAGCTATGGGCACCCCTGTGTGTCAGGGAGCGAACAGGGAGACCCCCTGGAACCGGTCACTCTGACACGTAGCTATGGGCACCCCTGTGTGTCAGGGAGCGAACAGGGAGACCCCCTGGAACCGGTCATCTGACATGTAGCTATGGGCACCTCTGTGTGTCAGGGAGCGAACAGGGAGACCCCCTGGAACCGGTCACTCTGACACGTAGCTATGGGCACCCCTGTGTGTCAGCAGTGGACAAACCAGACAAAAATCTCTTGTTCACACCTGGCATATGTTACAGTCTTTAACAAAAGAAACAAAAGCATGTGGACTCAGAGCAGCACTCCGGGGAGGGATGGTGGGGGTGCGGGCAGGGGGAGGCCAGAGTCTCGCAGGGCCCCACTGCTTCAAATTGTTTCTGCTGCTTTCCAAAACTTCAAATAACTTTAAAGGAGGTGGTGACATTCCATCAAATGTTTATTAAAATAAAACACAGGTTTAAAATGATGGAACACTGACTTGAAGAAAAAAGTAAACAAAAGCACTAAACTCTAACTGCCCCACAACTCGTGGAATGCTCCATAGCTCCAGGCTGCTGCAGGAAGATTATAAAAGAAGCCAGCCAGGACTTGAAGACAGCTAAAATCACTAGAGAGATCTGAGATGGCTAGATTGGGGAGGGGGCACATCTGCAGCCAGTGAGAACATCCGGATACCCAAAAGCAAATACAAGTGCTCAAAGGACAATCTCCCCCCGAGACACAACAACGATGAGGTTAAGCAGAAAGCGTTCTCTATCAAACGAGAGTAAGTCAAGATAAAAACAAAGTAAAAAGAACAGGAAAGCTATGCTGGAAGAGGGATGAAAATCACACAGAGAAGCACTAAGAAATGCAATTAAATTTGTGTCAAATTATACAATTTGATAAACAGAATTAGAGAAAACAAAACAATGCAGAAAAGCGTAACAGACACGGAAGACGGAGCATGCGTGCACGCACGCACACACACCCCTGCACGATCCCGAGGCCCTGGTCCTCGCGGGACCCTGAAACTCGCTTAACCAGCCTGCTGCTCGGAGGCAGAGCGCTTGACACCTCATCCATCTCGCCCTGGGCCAAGCTGAGAGAGGGCACCCATGTTGCTGCCTACTCCCCACCCCCTATACCCTGAACCAGAGGCCTGTCCTTCCTCCTCCTCTGCACCCTCCACACGGCAGCCAGAGCACATCATCCCAACACTGCAAATCTGGGACTCTTGCCAAATGGAGCTATTCAATGCACAGGCTGAAGGACTACGTCCCAAACCCGTTCCGCACCTGTCTCTCCCTCTGGCCTCAGCAGGCCACATGGCCCTTCCTTCACCTCTCCACAGTCTGAACTGCAGCCCCACCGCACGACCTTCTCACATGCTAGGCCCAGGACCTAGCCCATTTCAAAGCACCACGTGTGACACACACGCACCAACTCACACTCCGTTCAGTTGACTTTCCACTAATCACTCTTCAAGTCTCAGTTAAAACATCACCTCCCCAGAGGCAGTCTTCCTTACCCCTCCACCAGACCAGTGGGGACCTGGCTTATCATACTGCCCACGCAGCCTTACTTCTATACGTGTTGCCAGTCTCAGCCCGTAATTAGGCCTCGCTGTGAGTCACTGAGCCCCCTTGAATACAAGCTTGATGACAGAGAGCCCTTCTCCATTTCTGCTCACCTCTGAGGTTTACCACTGAGCATGGAATGTGGTCCTAGAGACTCTGCACAGAAAGATGCTGAAACAATGAATGAATGAACGTGCAGAACTCCCAAAGAACAAGACAAAGCACATGAACCAGAATTACAGAGAAAAGACCATTTTTCAAAGTTGGGAAACCAAAAACAGGGCCTGGAAGACAGCCTGGAAGTCTGTCTACGTATCAGACAAATTTGTGAGCAAAAAGCAATATTGCTCAAGACAAAAAGAGAATCCTACAAGATTTCAAACAGAAACGTACAGATATCTTCAAAGATGGTAACAACACGAAGGCTAGTTTCCAATGCCTCCCCTGCAACACCAGCAACACAAAACAGTGTGCTACTGGAGGTATCTGATGAAAAATACCATGTTTTGGTTCCTTGGTGGAAAGCAGAACATTTTCCATTATTTTACTTCCTTGTACTTCAGTCCTTTCTCGATTTCTTAGTCTGAAAGGAACAACTGAGTAACTAGGTGAAACAAAGCTCTGAGCAGCCTGTGCTCCGGGGCTAGACACCCTGCCTGATGCAAAGCCTGACCCAAAAATGTCGGCACCACTAAGGGCTGGCTATAAGCAAAGACATCATGAGAGAATCTGTGCACTCTGAATGTAAAAAATAAAAAGGAAAACTTCAACACAAATCATATCAAAAACAAAGGTAAACGGTGCACATACCACTCACAAAAATGCAAAACAGAAGAGAGGTACCAAGAAAGCATTAACTCACAATACAGTCAGGCACGAAAACACAGCAGTCAGACATGTAAAGATCCTGACAAGCAGAAAATGCCTGATGTTGACTACTACCAGCAGATTGTTCCATACTGAACTAAAACAAATTCTAACAATCTACTGTTTACAAGGATTAAATCTAAAATAACAAGGAAAAATAAAGAGAACAGTAAGGGTGGAAGAGGGAAGTAAGTATGTCAATTAAATTGTGAACAAAGGAAAGAATGTATGGCAATATTAATATCAGACAGAGATTATCAATAGATGGTAACTCAGTAATGAGGGTATTAACATTTACTTACATGCTTAAAAAAACTTCAAAAATAAAGCAGGTGAGAACTGTTAGAAATATGAGAATAAAAGGATGAATTGAATTGTCCTGCAAGAGATTAACTCCTCATTATCAATCTGTGGGAGATCAAGTGATAAAAGTAAGGTCCTAAGAAGACTGAGCAACAAATTTCCTAAGTTGTGATAAAGACCAAATTTTACTCCCTATAGTAAATACATTATCTTTCAAGTAAATGGGATCTAACGTTTCTCACATTTCATGAGTGATCTTTTCTTTTTTAATTGAGGTATATATAGCTGATGTACAATATTACTTAAGTCTCAGGTATACGACACAGTGATTCACAATCTTTAAAGGCTATAATCCATTATAGTTATTATAAAATACCGGCTATACACCTTGTGTTCTTTGCATACAGTGAGCGAGCCTAACACCAGATACTTTTAAATGCCATGCAGTGACAAGATGCAGAAAAGAACAAACTAGTGACAAGTGCCAATCCAGAAGCGGAAGCCAAAGACTTGGCTGAGAACCTCAACGCAGCTTTTGAACGGCACCATAGGGCTAGCAGAGACGACGGAATCCAGAGACCAATGGAGAACAAATAAACGCCGGCACTCCTAGGGACTAAGCCACAGAAACCGAGCAAGTGAAGACTGGTCAGTCAGTCAGAAAAAGTGAAGCCCACCTTCAAATCCACTCGACCACAAACTGGATTTAAGATGACCTGCTGCTCCTGTGCCCACCGGCCAGAAGCAGAGGATTCATAAATCCTCTGTTTGGGAAGAGACCACCATCCTGAGTCTAAACATGTCTTCACTTTTCAGACAATGTCTGCCAACCAAGATTGACAGGTATTCCAGGAAAAAACACTAAAGGAACAAAAGCAAGAAAAGAGCCAGGCAAGAAAAAAAAGACCCAGAGTAGAACCAGACGTTTTGAATTTTCAGGCATGGACTTTGAAATATGCTTAATATTTTTCACAAAATAAAAGACAAGATTGAGGAGAGGGTTTTGGCATGGAACTTGAGCCCCCTTTTAAAAAATCAACTGAAAATTCTAGAGCTGAAAAAAAAAAGTGGAATTAAAACTTCAACAGACAGATTTAACAGACAAGAAACACCTAAGAACACAGAAGAAAGATAATAAAACATCTAGAACGAAGAAAACAGAAAATATTTTTTAAAGAGTACAAGAAACATGGAAGTCAGTGGAAAGATGTAACAAAAAAGTCCCAGAATAAGAGGAAAAAATAATGGGTAGAAACAACACTTGAAGAGCCAATAACCAAGACTTCCCCAAAACTGACATGAGAAGGGGCGCACAGGTACAGATTTCAGAACTGCCAGGAACACTAAGCAAGATAAATACAGAGAACCATGCCTGGAAAAACCACAGTAAAACAGCACAATGCCAAAGGAAAAGAAAAATCTTAAAAATAGTCGGAGGGGGAGGGGAGGAGGTACATTATCATGCAAGGGAAAACAATAGGACTGACAAGTTATTACTTTTACTAAAAATAATAGAAGCTACAGCACAGCGGAATGACATTTTTAGACTCCTGAAAGAAAGTGACTGCCACCCTAGAGCTGTGTAACAAGCCAAAAACATCCTTCAGAAAGATGAAATAAACCGACACTAAAGGAATATTACAGAGAATTTTTCACAGAAGGAATATTACCCCATGCGGGTCACAGAAATACAGAAAGAAATGAAGGGCACCAGAAAAGGCAGTGCTCACTGCAGACCTAAGTGACTACTGACTGTACAATAATGTCCTGTGACGCTTCGAATATACGTAAAATTAAGATATGCAACAAACCACAGAAACTGAGGGGTGACTACAGAGAAGCTTCAAGTACAGGAGATTAATTTAAATTTCAAGAGCAAAGAAGAATTGTGTGTTTAGTTGCTCAGTCACGCCCAACTCTTTGCAAGTCTATGGACTGTGGCACACCAGGCTGCTCTATGGGGTTCTCCAGGCAAGAATACTGGAGTGGGTTGCCATTTTCTCCTCCAGGGGATCTTCCAGACCCAGAGATGGAACCGGCATCTCTGGCGTCTCCTGCATTGCAGGCAGATTCTTTACCTCTGAGCCACCAGCTTCCCTTAATGAAGAGTATAGAGTTTAAAAGCTCTAAGATCCCTTCTTTGTCTGAGAAGCACTAATCTGTACAGGAAGTTAATATGTCAAGGACATATTTTACAATGTGTAAAATAATATCACTAAAATATGTATATGAAATAAAGAGACGGGAGAAAATGAAATAATTCATCCATTTTAGAAAGAAAGACACAAAAAAAAATATAAAATGTGAGACAAAGAGAAAACAAGTAATAATTCATTGGATTTGCACCCAAATACAAGAGTATCTAAGTATAGATTAAACATAAACCAGTGGAAGACATCACCCAGTTAAATAATCCAACAGGAAACTTAAAAAACCACACAACTACATGCTGCTTACAACATTAAATACAAACAAAAAAGGTTTAAACTAAAAAGATGGAAAATTCTATACCATTACTTACAGTATAATTACTAACCGAAATAAAGGTACTGCAGCTAACATCAAAGTAAACTTTAAGGCAAAAAACATTAAACAAAAGGTTTATTTCATAATAAAGGGGTCAACCTAGTAAGAATATAAAATAATCTTAAACTTGTATGCATTTAATAACAAGCCTTTAAATATATAAAGCAAAAATTAACAGGATGAAGGCGAAAACCAGGCAAGTCCACAATCATAGTGGAAGATTTTAATGAATCTCAGTAACTCAAGGACAAGCAGAAAAGCAAGTCAGAAGGTTATAAAAGATTCGAGGAAAGTGATTAAATTTTTGTCCTAACCAACATACAAGAACTACTGAGGGCAAATTCTGTTCAAGTGCACATGGAACATTTACGAAAACACACAGGCCAGAAGTGGACACAGAAGAATGTGAGTTCATTTACACCAAACATCTAAAACAGGCGACACCAATCTAGCATCAGATGTACGAGGGTGATTCCTCTGGAGGGGGCTTGGTGGACAACTGGGCAAGATCACTTAGGGGAGCTTCCGGGGGCCGAGACATAGTCTACCACTGAATCTGGGTAGTGGTTACATATGAAGCTCTGCCCATTCACTTATGCACTTTTCAGCTGGGAAGTCATATTTCAATTTTTAGAATTATACCTTCAACCCAAATCTGTAAATTTTGTGATAAGGCTGGAAATAATTTCTAAATTATCCTGTGTTAGATAATGGAAAAAAAAGAAATATAAGGGGAAAATTAGAAACATTTTTCCCTGACAACTTTTGCCTATTACTAGTGTATGAAACTTAGTTTTAAAAAAAAGGGGGAAGGAGGGTAGGAGGGAGCCACTAGAACAAACATAGCCAATGAGGGCAAACTTAGAGAAAGAGACAGGGGTAATATTGAACCCCCCCCCAAAATACAGAGCTGACTATCCAAAAGCACATACAGAATCAGCTCATAGAGAAATTAATACAAATGGCCAAAGACTGTGAGATACGTTCGACCTTACTTTGATAACCAAAGAAATAAAACAAAGTATCATTTTTATCAAAGTGGCATAGATACAATAAAATTTTAACAAATGGCATTTGTGAAAGGAAACCACTTCATGAAGTTCAACTCATACAAGTTCTAAAGGCCATTTGGTAATAATACACCGAAAGCCTTTTAGTTTGCATAGATTAATATTAACATGCTTAATTGTCAAAAACATTCCATGCTGCTGCAGAGGCTGGGACACGAAGCTGGCAAATCCCCTTTCTGTCCCCATGCTGCCATTATGCAGTCTGGCCTTCTAAGGGGTGATCCCACTTGAAGGTGAGAACGCAGAGGACTCTGTTCGTCTACTCCCCATCTTCTGAGACTTCCCGTGGCCACAGCTCCATCTTATCAAGAACCTAAAGGCACATCTGTGTCTCTGGTTGCATCCCGACTTCATTTCGTCCTTAAACAGAAGGCAAGCAGACCCCTTTCCAGCTGCAAAAGTCTCCTTGCTACCATTTCTTCCATCAAACCTGTATAAATCTCTGTTGTTGTTTAAGTGCTAGGTCATGTCTGACTGTGCGTGACCCTGTAGACTGTAGCCTGCCAGGCTCCTCGGTCCACGGGATTTCCCAGGCAAGAGTACTGGAGGGGTTTGCCATTTCCTTCTCCAGGGGATCTTCCCCACCCAGAGAGTGACACCATCCCCCACCCCGTCTCCTGCACTGGCAGTCAGGTTCTCTACCACTGAACCACCAGGAAAGAAAACTCTCTGCTCTCCCCCAAATATTTCCTTCCATCTCCCCTGGAAGACTCTTGTCCCTCAGGTCCTTATGTCTTTATGAGACAATTCTTTGGCCATTTTAGGGAAAAATTAAAATGGAGTCTTTGTTAATGTGCAGCAAAATTCACTCATTGTTTGCCAGATACAAGAGGTTCCCATCTGTTGGCTGATGCATGATGACAGCGACTTTCACTGCTGGGTTGTTTGTATCAGGCACGCAATTTTAGTAGGAGTTGTGGGATTTGGAAATCACTACTGGAATAGCTGGGAAACCAAATGAGATATTCCAGGAACTGAAGTAGCTTCTGGGCAAATGCATCCATTCACTCTGCACTCACTTCCGTGAACAGTACCAGGTGCTGGCAAAGTCCGAGGCCAGGCCCTGCCTCCTAGGACCTGCACGCAGATGCCTACAGGCTGCAGTATGGGGTGGGACAGGTTCAGAGTTCAGACAGCAAACACTGCAGGAAGTTAGAAGTGGGGAGTGCCCAGAACCTACCAACTCTCTACGGAAGCATGCTGGGCACCAGTCAACCGGCTCCAAACAACCCATCATGTATCCCCAAATTCAGATGCCCTCACGGGTTGCTAAGGGGGGAATCTCCTTATCTTGGAGTATTTCTGGGGAGCCTCACTATTAAGCTTTAATGTCCTTTCAGCACATGCTCAGATGAAAAGCCAGTTTTTACAGCACTAACAAAATCTACAGTAAATGTGAAAGAATCAGGGCCTCTGCCCCGAGAGCTGGGAATCACCCACGACTGCCCCCACGGGGATGAGCTCGACATCTGGAAGTCAGCTATTCAGCACCCTGAACACGTTTTCCCACAGAGACAGAGTATAAATCAGGGTTCATTCTCCAACCAGGCTGACAGAGTTCCATAGTAATTCACATAGTACCAGAGCACAGTGCCCTACTATTTTTATGGAGACATAACTCCTGTACAATTCAGCCTTTTACAGTATACAGCTTAGTGGTTTTCAGCATATTCATAAAGCTGTGCAACCATCACCACTATCTAATCTTAGACCATTCTGCCACACACCCCCAACTAAAATCCGGTACCCATTAGCACTCCTCCATCCAATAGCCCTTGGCCACCACTAATCTACTGTATCTACAGATTTGATTATTGCACATTTTATGTAAATCGGATCATAAATTATGTGGTCTTTTGTGTCTGCCTTTTATTCAGTTATTTTATTTCAAGGCCCATCCAAGCTGTAACATGTATCAGTACCTCATTTACTTTTCCAAAGCCTTTTAAAAGTTCACACTTTCCACCTCAAACAGGATTCCACTTTTAAGAACTTAAGCTATGGAAACAATCAGAAACATACAAAAGGATCTGTATATAAGTATACATTAAAATGCTATTTAATAGGGAAAAAATGCAAATATAGGGACTAGTTAAACTTATATATTTAAATAAGATGGAATACTCTGCAACATTAATAAGCAAGATTTTGAAGGATATTGTAAGAAAAGCTCATTAAGTGAAGAAAGGAGGTTAAAAACTAAACCCAGTTGGTGGGAATGACACCAATTAATATATATTATTAGTTATCTTTGGGTAAAAGGAATATAGATGGTTTAAACATCCTATGTTATTTATACACTTTAAAATTTTCTTCAATAACTTGATCAAAAAGCAATTAATCTTTAATAACATTTTTCTACTGGAAGAAAAAACAACTTTTGGAACACTGGAATGAGGACAGAAGTACACTCAGTTAAATGCAGAGTCCCTAATGTTTTTTAATTATTCATATATATGAAAGTAAGAAGAATCAATAAGTTATTTTAAAAAGTGAAAAGCAGAAAAGACAATAAGTATAAATACATAAACTGAATTAGGTCATAAAAAATGGAATTGTTGGAATAATCTAAGAACCAGTTCTCTCTCTTTTTTAAGAACCAGTTGTTTAAAAGCAAAAAGTAAAAAATGGGACCCACTCAAACCTAAGCCTACAAGTTTTTTCACAGCAAAGAAAATCATAAACGAAACAAAAAGACAACCTACAGACTAGAAGAAAATATCTGCAAATGATACAACTGACAGGGGCTTAATCTCCAAAATATACAAACAGCTCAAACAACTCAGTAACAAAAAATAAGCAACCCAATTGAAAAACGGTTAGAAGACCTAAACTGACATTTCTCCCAGAAGACATACAGATGGTCAACAGGCACAGGAAAAGATGCTCAAAATCACTAATTACTAAAGAAATGCAAATCAAAACTACAACAAGGTACCACCTCACACCGGTCAGAATGGCCAGCATCAAAAGGTCCACCAATGACAAATGCTGGAGAGGCTGTGGAGAAAAGGGAACCCTCATACACTGCTGATAGCAATGTAAACTGATGTGGCCACTATAGAGAACAGTATGAAGGTTCCTTAAAAACTGAAAGGAGAGTTTCCATATGATCCGGCAATCCCACTACTGGGCATCAATCTGGAAAAGACTAAAAAAACTCTAATTTGAAAAGAAACATGCACCCCAATGTTCGAAGCAGCACTATTTACAACAGCCAAGACAAAGAAGTAACCTAAACATCCACCGAAAGATGAATGGATAAAGCAGTTGAGGTGTGTTTATATATATATATATATAGACAAGCTGGTTATAGAAAAGGCAGAGGAACCAGAAATCAAATTGCCAACATCCACTGGATTACTGAAAAAGCAAGAGAGTTCCAGAAAAACATCTACTTCTGCTTTATTGACTATGCCAAAGCCTTTGACTTGTGGATCACAATAAACTGTGGAGAATTCTTAAAGAGATGGGAATACCAGACCATCTGACCTATCTCTTGAGAAACCTGTATGCAGTTCAGGAAGCAACAGTTAGAACTGGACATGGAACAACAGATTGGTTCCAAATAGGGAAAGGAGTACATCAAGGCTGTATACTGTCATCCTCCTTATTTAACTTATATGCAGAGTACATCATGAGAAACGCTGGGCTGGAAGAAGCACAAGCTGGAATCAACATTGCCGGGAGAAATATCAATAACTTCAGATATGCAGACAACACCACCCTTATGGTAGAAAGTGAAGAGGACCTAAAAAGCCTCTTGATGAAAGTGAAAGAGGAGAGTGAAAAACTTGGCTTAAGGCTCAACAATAAGAAAACTAAGATCATGGCATCTGGTCCCATCACCTCATGGGAAATAGATGGAGAAACAGTGGAAACAGTGTCAGACTTTATTTTGGGGAGCTCCAAAATCATTGTAGATGGTGACTGCAACCATGAAATCAAAAGACGCTTACTCCTTGGAAGGAAAGTTATGACCAACCTAGACAGCATATTGAAAAGCAGAGACATTACTTTGCCAACAAAGGTCCGTCTAGTCAAGGCTATGGTTTTTCCAGTGGTCATGTATGGATGTGAGAGTTGGACATTGAAAAAGGCTGAGCGCCAAAGAATTGATGCTTTTGAACTGTGGTGTTGGAGAAGACTCTTGAGAGTCCCTTGGACTGCAAGGAGATCCAACCAGTCCATCCTAAAGGAGATCAGTCCTGGGTGTTCATTGGAAGGACTGATGTTGAAGCTGAAACTCCAATACTTTGGCCACCTCATGCGAAGAGTTGACTCATTGGAAAAGACCTTGATGCTGGGAAGGATTGGGGACAGGAGGAGAAGGGGACGGCAGAGGATGAGATGGCTGGATGGCATCACCGACTTGATGGGCATGGGTTTGGGTAGACTCCGGGAGTTGGTAATGGACAGGGAGGGCTGGTGTGCTGCAGTTCACGGGGTCGCAAAGAGTCAGACACGACTGAGCAACTGAACTGAACTGATACATAAAAACACACAATGGAATATTACTTAGCCAAAAAAATTGAAATAATGCCATTTGCAGCAACATGGAGGGACCTAGAGATTATCATATGAGTGATTATCATATACATGAAGTAAGTCAGAAAGAGAAAGACAAATATAATACGATATTGCTTATATGTAGAATCTAAAATATGACATACATGAACATTGCTACAGAACCCAGACTCACAGACATAGAGACCAGACTTGTGGGTGCCAAGGGGCAGGAATGGTAGAAGAGGGATGGATTAGGAGTTGGGATTAGCAGATGCAAACTATTACAAAATAAATAAAAAACAAGGTCCCATTATATATAGCACAGGAAACTCTATTCAATATCCTGTGATAAACCATAATGTAAAAGAATATGAAAAACATATATATATGTATTACTGAATCACTCTGTACAGAAAAAATTAACACAGTATTATAAATCAACTTTACTCCAATACAATTTTTTTAAGAAAATTATGACAAAAAAACAAAAAGCTAAGCAAGTAAAATTAGAAATCTGAAAGGGAACCAACATAACATTGTTAAGTAATTATCCTTCAAATAAAAATAACTTTTTTAAAAAAGAAATGTGAAAGGGGATCCAACCAGAGACATTTATGTTTAAAATACAAATATATATTACTAAATTAAAAGGTGTGAAGTAAGTGGGAAAGTAAATTACAAAAACGGACTCAAGAAGTTAAAGAAGTTCCTATGATCAAAAAGCAAAAATATACCTTTTAGGTTTATTCAGAGTCTTATTATCTCCCTGCAAACTAAGTCCTCTCAAACTTTCAAGAAATTCTAAAGCTATAAAAATGTTCCAGAGCACAAAAAGTCATGGAATTCTATGAATGAATTCTATGGGGCTACCTGCACTCTGAAATCAAAACACAACAAAGGATACCTCCTACCCAAAGAAGAGCTCACACATGCTTTCATAAAATTCTAAATCCAAAATTAGGTTGTACTATTCAACATTATCAGGAACAATTTACTATTAAGAACTGTACAAAGGGGCTTCCCTGGTGCTCCCAATGCAGGGTGCCCTGGTTTGATCCTTGGTCAGGGAACTAGATCCCACGTGCCACAACTAAGACCCAGCACAGCCAAAAAAAAAACTGAAGGAAGTGTACAAATACTCAAAATCAAACTGATCATCTATAATAAATAACTGTTCAAAACACTCCAGTGAAATTCAACACCTATTCCTAGTAAACACTCTAACAGCCACAAATCAAAGAATAATTCATTTACATAGTTTAAAATGTCTCTCCCCAGCCAATAAGTAAACAATAAACTAATGCAGAAAAAGTAAAAATGGACCAAATAAAATGAGGATAAGATAAAAGAGGCCATCAGGCAAGTCTGACTAGTTCAATAAGCCACAAAGTAAAACCAAGAGCAACCAGTTAATTACACCAAAATATAATAAGTAAAAGTTTAAATGGAGGAAGGACTATCCCATTTGGAGCAAGAACTTAATCAGTCCAGGAACAAATAAACCTGAAAGTAGCTGAAACTAACACTAACCCAAAATGTTGGATCCTAAACACAAAAACAATTACCCACCTTGACTGAGTTACAAAAGAATTTTTAAAAATTGGGAAGCATACTATATTTCCAGATAAAATTACTTTAAACATGAAGAATATTTTAAAATACTCTATTCCTATTATAAATATTAGAGTTATACCTTACACAGTAGGTTCTAAAGTCATCCCCTGAAGCCAAAATTGTAAAATCATATAAGAAATGCTGTATAGACATTAAAAAATATGATGAACATTTAGACCAATCAACACGGGAAGTGGTCATCATAAATTGTCAAGAGAAAAAAAAAATCCAACAGGTGTAAAACAAAAGGATCACTGTGATCTCATGCTATACGCTGCTAAAGAGACAGATATTTAGACATAATCACTCTGAAGTGAGCAGCTGGGTACCCCTGGGCTCTGAGGTCACATGATTTTATGTATTTAGAACTTTTGCACAAAGTACAACATAATTTCTACATATGGGGGTGGGAGGGTTAAGTTTAAAAAAAAAAACAAATACACTAAAATATCAACATTCTATTTTGAGGTGGCTAAATTACAGTTATTTTCTAATTGCTTCCACATTCTTTCCTGTATTTCCAAACTTTCTACAGCAATCCTGAAAAATGAATCTCTGTGTAAAACAGTTAAAGAAATGTAAACTACAGCGTGTTTAAACAATTTGTTTGGACCCTCTCCTTCTTTTGGGCTTACATGTGCCAAATTTCAGCCGCTGTATGATTTCAAACCTTGAACTCAAAATTTATCAGGCACTGCTCCAATCGGAGGGCAAAAGATGAAGAGCCTGAACTGCTCACACACATCCATTCAAATTAAACAAGAAACCCAAAGGTGGCGGAGGAACCGAGAGAGGTGCGCCTCCACAGACTCACCGTAAAGCTGTTGTTGACGTTCTTGGTGCTGGATTCAGCCACACTGGCGTCGGTCAGGTCCACCTCATCAAATATGATCGACTGGAAAAACACAGGGGCCGCAGTCAGAGGGGGCGAGGGCACGCCCGACCCCGGGCTGCCCACCACTCTCCCTCAACCCCAGCCAAGCGTGTGAGAACTACATGGACCCCGAGTGACCTCACCCGACCCACTTCTGACAGAGCGCAGGACTCACAGGGGGTAGCTCGAGACCTTTTCTAAGTCCAGGGAGCTCCCTGGTGACGTGCGCCAGTGAAGCCAAAAACACACCCTCCCACAGTCCACCTGAGAGCAGGGTCCAGAGTGGAGGTCCTCTGTCCTTGCGGCTTTACTTTCTCCACCTTGGGCGCTTGGGGAGAAAGGTATTGGCTAAAATAAACGATTCTAGCGGAGGAGAGACTGACCCAAACAGAAGGGACCCAGCCATGAAAGAAAACTAAGGGGCACGGCAGAGACAATATAGTCTCGGAGAGAAAGAAGGGTGTAGAAGCAGGCCGGGGACGCCCCTCTCCCCGTTTTCCTCTCCTCTCCCTGCCAAGTCTGTCATAGCCCCCAGCTCCTGTTTAGCTTACTGTCCCCTCTGGCAGAAACACTAGCAACTTAGAAAAGACTCAGCCTTTTAAGTAACTCCCCCCGCCCCTTGAACTAAAATAACTACACCAGTCTTTTTTTTTTTTTTAATGAAGGATGTGGTCAGAATCCTTTCTAAACAAGTTACTCTGTACAGTTTCAAATTTTAATGCACTAACTCACTAGGGATACATCTCAAAATACAAATTATTCAGATTCCAGTTTTTTAAATAATAATACTAAAATATTAGCATCTGAATACAAAGACCGGTGTCCAGAACACCAGGAACTAGGTCTGTAGACACACTAGTGTGAAGTCGCCACTGCAGTCGCCTGAGCCAGGCAAGTGGCTAGGGGACTCTCCACAGCTCCTCCTGCGTCACTGGTGTCAGCCTGGCGAGTCCAGCTATAAATCTTACAAAGACGACACACGGGAGGAAGGATCATGGCTAGAAAGCCCAGAGATGGCTTCTGTTCACACACCAAAAAGCCCAAGACACGTTAAGCATATTTTTAGTTAGCTTCACAGGTATATGTACTTATCTCCAAACCCATCAAGCTGCACACGTTCAGTTTCTATACCATGTTTATAAAAGTGTTTTTTAAAAAAAAAAAGAAAAAAAGAGGACTTCCCTGGTGGTGCAGCAGATAAGAAGTTACCTGCCAATATGGGGGACATGGGTTCGATCCCAGGTCTGGGAAGACTCCACATGCCGTGGGGCGACTAAGCCCACAGCCCACAAATACTGACCCCGTGCGCTGCAACTAATGAAGCCCGAGGGCCTAGAGCCTGTGCTCCTGCCACGAGAAGCCCAAACACCGCAACAAAGAGTAGCCCCCAGTCACTACACGTAGAAAAAGCCCGTGGAAAGCAACAAAGACCCAGCGAGGCCAAATACAAATAATAAAAATAATAAGCAATTTTTAAAATGTATTTAGGCCAAAATAAGAGGGTTTTAAAGCCAGTGATCCCCAATCTTTCAGAAAGAAAGATGTCTACTTGTAACACGGTTACTTCTGTGACCTTTTCTCCCCCTATCTCCCCACCGGTGACATATGACATAAAAGAAAGAGAAAATGAATTTAAAAAATCAACGTTCACAAGACATAAGACCCAGCACTCCAGAGGCTTACAAAACGCGCTCGGAATATCAGATTGAGAATCACAGGTCTTTCCCCAGATGAGGACCCGGAACCCAGCTCTCCCTGCAGCTTCCCGGGAGGTTTGCTCTTGTCTGGCATCCTCCACCAAGTCTCACCTTGGCAGTTTTTGCGTAGTACAGCGTCCGCCCTCGAAGCTTGAAGTATCTTCGTTTTGATCGCTGGAATGAATTGTTCTGTTTGGTCAGCATCCCCTCTTTGATGACGGTCTGGAAGCACAGAAAGGGATTCATGAGCATGGGTTTCCACGGTGCCCTGCACCTGCCCACTGACAGCCCAGAGCATCTGTGTGTCTAACGGGCCGACGGCCTGACAGAAGAACTATTTCTTACCCTCTCCGCAAACCCTGACCTACGGACAGGCTGAGTGGGCAGCGGGGGGAGGCTGACCCGACCCTCCAGTGGGTGATGGCCCGCCCGAGCAGCGGGAGCGGGGAGGTGTGCGGGCGCGTGCCCGGTGTGGGGTTCAGTAGAAGGGGGCGAGGGCATGCAGGACCACCGTCAGGGGCTGGGCCACATTCTCCAGCCTCAGCACTGGTAGTTTCCAGCTGTTCTTGGCCCGGTCTCCATGCTCTCTGGCCTCCTGCCATTTCTCAGGAGCCGGCTGCCAAAACTGTTGACGTAGGTTGCTACGGGGTTCGGCACAGCCCAGGCCTGACCCCCCTTGGCCCTCAGCCCTGTTCATGGGCCGGGCGTGTGTGTCTACCCTCACTGCGACACAGAGAGGCCACCAGCAGCGTCACTGAGACTCCTCCACCCCCAAATCTGACCAGCCTGCCACCGAGGCAGGAGTGCAGAGAGAACCACGGGGTGAAGGGCAGTCCGCACGGCTAGGCACACACAGCCCAGAACGGGGCAGGCCTCCCCTGGAGCTGCATCCTGGACGCTGAGCCCGGGGCCACACCACACAGCAAAGCGCTCAGGGTCCTGCCCGGTCGCCAGGCGTGCTGGACCACTAGGAGCCACCAACAGTCAAAACCAGGCAGCAAGGCGCCCTGACACCAGAGCCGGGCTCCCAACAAGCGCTCTACCCGGCATCTCCCTGTGCGGTGGGGACAGAATGCGCAGAAATGCTGCTTGAGGACAAGGACACTGGTCCAGGGAAGCTTCTCTCTCACCCCCTAACCCCGTGCAGCTCTGCACTTGAGGTCACTTTTCTGTGGCTGTATGAAGCACCTGGGCACTTGTGGCCACTGAAGACGACGTAAGATGAAACCAGACACAGAAACCCTACATCACCCGAACACGTCAGAGGCAAGACCTGGTCACTGCTGTCTGTCTGTCTGTCCCTCCATCCGTCAGCTCCTAACAGGGGAGGGAGTGGAGCCCAGGAGGCACTCCTGCTCCCCACAGGCGAATGCTGGAGACAGCCCCTCCACCCCGGGCACACGCGCGCGCGCACACACACACACAGAGACACACACACTCACACCCCACCAGCACCTGGCCGTGCACAGGTCCACTTGAGAGCCCTGTGCCCCCGTGTCCATCTGCTCCTCCCGATTCCCACCACAGGATGCCCTCTCGGAGCTCCTGGGGCAGGGGGGCTACACGGCCGGCTCTCGACCCCACACCGAGTCCCTCGGGGCTGGCCCAGCAGTACAAACAGCAACCCTCTCCAACGCCCGAGAGGATCAACTCTGGGGAAAGCTAGTAAGGAACCGCCGCACTTATCCTGGGGCGGGAACCCTCACTGTTACCTCTGAGGTCACCCACCGCTCTTCCAGGTTACTGAGGAGGAGAGAGGAACACAGCATGACCCGACAATCCGGGAGAGGCACATGCCGGCCCATGGCGGAGAAAAAGCCTCCTGACCGAGGAGCTTCAGGGAGAAACCGGCCTGCACTACAGGAGGGCTGCCAGGTTGCGTCCGAGGATTCTTCTCAGACCCAAGTGCACGCGTGGATGCTATTTCAACATGCTCTTCAAAGACAGGCCGCTTCGTCTGTGCCCAGCAGTGCAGACCCACGGCGCCTGCACCGCCCGCCCCCGACCCCAGGCGAGCCTCCGCTCCGGACTCCACAGACCCCGCTCACGCTCACGGACCAAGGCACCTCCCCTCGCCCCTGGACATCTTCCTTACCTCTGCAGGGGAAGCAGTCGCCTCCATCTCTTTCCCAAATGCAAAGAGAAAAAGGAAAAAAATTTTAAAAGACAACAAAATCACAGACCAAGACCCAGAAAAGTTAAAAGAAGTTCTTTTTACAGGATAAATGCTAGAGTATTTTTCTTGCATCTCCCACTACACATGCCACACATTAAAAAAAAAAAAAGCAAAATTAAAACAAATACCCTCCAACACACACACACATCTCTCAGAGAGCGGATGAGAGCTGAGATCTCGGGCTACCCAAGGAGAGCTGTCGTTCTATTTATAGAACAAGAGTGCTCAGAAAAAGACTCTGGTGGGTTTCAGGGGAAGGGCTGGGGAAAAGATAAAGACCAGTATTTCTTTGAAGCTTTCTCAGAAACTGCATTTCTTCTCACATTTGCTGCTCGTGAGGACTATAGATATGCTGCAGAATATTTTTAACACTCAGTCAAAAGCAATGAACTAAATAAAAGTGGTCAAGAAAAGCACACCCCTGACTAATCAGCTGTGCTTTGCATTTGGCAGCCTGTAAGTGGCACCCACAGGAAATGGCTCAGCTCACAGGGCTCCACACGCCCACCAGAGCAGAGGACCAGGAGTCCAAACCCAGACCAGCAGCGGGTCGCTCACGCTGGTCAGCTAGGCTCTCAGCATCACTTTGCCAAGTTCTCTGCACAAGCGACAGGGCTGGCTCTGTCCTTCGAGCTATCCAGGACATACCCCTCACCCTCAGGGACAGGAGGGACTGAGCTGCAGCACACACGGGCACTGAGGATCCGAGCGGCCAGCACAAGGGGAGCACTGGGCCCCACTCCAAAGGGAGGATGCCAGTCCTGGCTAGGCTCTGGGGGTGGCGGAGGTGGGGGTTGGGGAGGGCGGAACCCGGCAGAGTATTCAGCCTGTGCTAATGCATAGCCCTGGGTGCCACAGCCACCCACTGACCCCCAGAGAGGCGCCCAACCCACAGGCGAGATGGCCCGGGCACCTGCCACAGGGAAGGCTCGAGTCTGCAGTCATCCTGTTCAGGGGCCAAGAGCAAAGAAGGCAGCTCTGGAAATACCCTCCAAATGCACCACCTGGCAGGCAGAGAGGGCAGGCTCCCGGGGAGGATGACCCCTCTGCAAAGGCAGTGGGAATGCCTTCCCTTGCCACTCTCCACAGCCTCCCCAGACAAGCAGTGGCCACGGCTCCGCAGGCTCAGGGACAGCTCAGACCCAAGGAGGGCAGAGCACACAGGGCACCGGAGAGGGAGCACCTCCCCCGCAAGGGAGGGTGTCCCAGAGCCGGTCTGAGAGGATGAGTAGGGCCGGGCCCGGAGGGGTCCCCAGCCTGCAGAGGGCTGCAGACAGAGCCCGGGAGGGCTGGTGAAGTGACCGGGGCCCCACCGGCTCCCTGAGGGCACCCCTGTTGGTCACAGGGGCCCCGAGTCAGGGGGTGGTTTCTCAGGCTGTGCAGTTTAGAAGGATGATCTTGGCCACAGTGTAGAGGGAAAGAGGTGAGGGAAACCAGGAGGCAGGCAGAACCCTCCAGATACTCATACAGGATGGCAGCTGGCAGTGAGGAGGAGCGTCTGGGAGGAAGGAGTCACCGTCACGGGCGTGAGAGTGCGCAGAGGACGCACCACAGACATGGCGATGGGGCAACCCCAGGGATCTTCTGGAGGAGGACGTGGGCTTCGTCTTGGACACAGTGACTCCGAGGCCCGGGGAGGCAGGGGAGCTGGCAACAGACAGTTGCGACGGGGGCGTGTGAAAAGGTTCAGCGGGAGACGCCCCGATGGCGTCCCTTTCAGAAACGGAGGAGAAGAGGCCCAGGGCACTGAGAAGCCCAGGACACCGACGTCAGGGGCAGGGAGGAGCTGGGGGTCCAGAAAGGACAAGGAAGAAGCGGCACAAAACCGAGGAGCAGATGAGAGAAGGTACCCAGGGGGCCTCAGGGATGCCGGCTGAGGGGGCTGCAGGGGCCAGGAGGAGCCCGAGGCGGCGGCCACTGGGAGTCACCGAGGAGTTGCCGGGGCAGGCGCAGGACCCAACCATGCGGACACCAAATCAAAGCACAGTGAATGCCACCCGGACAGGAGGAAGCAAAGATGGCAGGCTGGTTTTTTTTTAATCTGCATATTTCTTAACTTTTTATGAACACAGAATCACAATGTACATACTGTGCTTGAGCTTCCTATTCTTTCTGTCATCATGTGTTATCAACAGCCTTCCATATTAGTAAATGCATCTCTGTCTGCTACAGAGTTTTTCACTGCAGTGACCAGCGTAAATCATTCAACACACTCCCACGGCTCCAGCGTTTAGAACGCTTCGCGCTCAGCACTGACAAGGCTTCAAAGACTACTGCCCCAACTGGAGTATCTGCACACGTCTGGGGCTACTCCTTAGAGCCGAGAACCAGAAGGAGAACTTGGGGTCAAAGTTCAGACACTCACAGGGCCAAAGGCATGAGAGGTGACCACAGGTGGTGGGGGGCGGGGGGAGACACTAGTCAGTAGACGGGCACAGGTCATCTAACGGGAAGGATGCCATGGGTCCAAACCTCACACATCACACAGAAGTCAGCAGAGAGTCAGTGCAGAAGGTGAAACTTGAAAAGCTTCAGTAGACAACACAAGATCATTTCTCTAGGACCTTAGGATTGGAAAAAAGATTTCTCAAATAGAATTTTTAAATACTAAACATGAAGTATAAGGTCTCTAAAACCAACTTTATTCCCACCGAGAACCTCTGGTCATAAGACACCTTACAAAGAAAACGGAAGACAGAAACCACGTCGGGGAGAAGATAAATGAAGTACACAGCCAGAGAGGACGTCCAGAACATTCTAGCAGCCCTGCAAAAGGACAGGAAAGAGAGGCTACCAAATGGAAAAGCGGCAGAATACATCAAATGACGACTAAATAAGATGCTGAACTGCAGGAGGCTGGACAGAAGAGAGCCCAGGAGGGGTCATCGGAGTGCCCTGCCGTGGGGAGGGTCACGCACATGTGTCACCACCCACATCAGCTTACGTTTATGTGGTGTGCAAAGAGAAAGGGACAAACCAGGCTCATAAAAGGATGGAAGTGAGATCTCGACCAGAGCGTCAGTGACGCTGTCGTGTGCTGTCAGTGTGAGAATTTTCAGTTTCCTGACCACCCTGCCTGAGGCAGAGGGCTGCAAGCAGGCAAGGAAGGAAAGGGCAAGGAGGATAAAATAAAAGAAAGGACTGAAAAACTAGCCACTAGCCACATGTTCACTTCAGCCATCTATCTGTCCTTCAACCTTCTTCATCCTCCCCCCACACACACAAAAAAACAAAAATTACACAAACCTACGTTAGGCAACACCATCCAAAATTCAAAGTCCAAACAAAAAAAAGTGGGGATATCAGCATAAAAAGTTAATATGCAGAAGAACTATTTAAATGTCTCTGGGGACTTCCTTGGGGGCACAGTGGACAGGAATCCTTCTGCGGGTGCAGGAGACACGGGTTCAACCTCTGGTCTGGGAGGCTTCCACGCGCCACGGGGCAATGAAGCCACAACTCCTGAGCCCACGTACTGCAGCCAGTGACGCCCGCACGCCTAGAGTCTGTGCTCCACAAGAGAAGCCACTGCAACTAGAGGAAGCCCGTGCGCAGCTACAAAGACCCAGCACAGCCAGAAAAGTTTTTTTTAACTTTTAAATGGCTTCCTTGAAAAAAAAAAAAGTTTGGGGGACTTCCGTGTCAGTCCAGCAGTCAGGACTCTGTGTGCATTCTCACTGCCGGGGCAACTGAGATTTCACAAGCCACACCGTCTGGCCAAAAACATAAATAAATAAAAATAAAGTACATTGTTTCCATGGAAAGAAGCTAGTAAACTGTGCTACTTTAAATTTGCACATCACTTGAAATTTTCATGAGCATTTTTATATCTATTTGCCTTCTTAATAGAACAAACACTTAAGGTCTATGAGACAGACACTAATATTCTGAGTGACAAATAAGACACCAGGTCACTAAGGGACCGAGTAATCTGTCCAAGGTTAAACAGTCAACGACAGACCACAAAAGAAATGTCAGGCCTCCTCACACTAATCTCAAACCTTCTTCTAGGGTTTAGAAATACCATAATAAATAGGAAACAACCAGAAAATAATCTGCTCACAAAGCAGGCATGGACAACATATCCAAAGGTCAACAGGTTATTTTAAACGCTTACTGAGTGAGTGTCCACTGTATCTACTACATACATATAATGCAAGCCATTTTTACCTTTTAATCTTCACACCAACTTTGGAGGCATGTAGTAATATTCCCATATATTTGATAGACTAGGAAGCCAAGGGTCAGAGAAATTAAGCAACTCACTCAAGGCCACATGGCCAGTAAACAGAGGACCTGAAATTCAAACCCAGAACCTAGGCAGCCTGGCCAGAAACATCTGTTGGTAAGTCTCTGACCCTCCATTACGAGGCAGTCTCCCACACTAGATCAAGAGTCCCGAGGCTACGGCTGCCTTACCGCTCTTCTCACCTTAGTCACCCAGTGCCCAGCACTGAGAATCCTGAGGGAATTTTCTGCAATATACCAGAAAGGGCTAATATCCCTAATCTATAAAGAGGCTTTTAAAACTGAGAAAAAGCTAACAACCTGATTGGAAAATGGGCAAAAAAAGAGGAACGGCCACTTCACAAAAAAATAAAAATAAACTGAATGGCCCTCACACACAAGAAAAGACATTCAACCTAGCTCATAACAAGCGAAAAACAAAGCTTAGCTAAAATACTATTCTTACCATCAGACTGACAAAAAGAAAACTGAAAAGAGGCAACAAACTCTATGGGCAAGACTGTGAAGAAAACAGGCTGGTTCAACTCCAGCCTGAAATGAGCCCTGAGGAGGGGAATCTGGCAAAACCCGGCAAATCAGATGTGCACCTGCCCTGGGATCCAGCAAGCCCACTCCAAGGAACCTACCTCACAGACACCCTGGCAAAACTACAGCATGAGGTCTGTACAAGGATACGTGCTGCGAAATATTATAGCAGAAGACCGAAAACAATCCAAGTGGCCAAACGGACTACGCCACATTCAGGAAAGAGACTAGCACCCCACGAAGAGGGGCGAGGACGGCCTTCACACGACTGTGGACTGGTCTCCAGACTACGGCGAATGAGGGGAGGCTCAGAGCAAGCGCGGAGTGTGTTGCGTGTGTGTCCAAAGGTGTGTGTGTACACATGCAAACTAAGACAATTTAAAAGCAAACGTGCAAATATTATTTTTAAATTTTCAAATGGGAACAATGGAAGAATAAACAAAAATCATAAAATAATAAAAATGGTTACGTAAGGGCAAAGAGGACAGGGCAGAGCAGACCTGGGAGGAAGCCCGGCCCCCCGGAAAGCGCATCATCTAGAAGCACTTGCCCCGAAAGGCAGAGTCTGCAGCACAGCAGCCCCTCGGGGAGCCCACGTCCGCGGCCTGCCCTGACGGTCCCACTCCATCTGCACGGCCAGCTCCTAGGCAGGCCGTGCGGACGTCCCCCCTCCACAGAAACGGGCAAGAAGGAGGCACGGCGCCGGGCTCCGTGCCGCTGCCTACTCCCCACCAGGACCTGGGCGCTCATCACTGTCTCACTCAATCTGCACCGCCCTGTGAAGAGTCACCGCCCCCCGCCCACGAGGCCCCGAGGGGACCTCTATCCACACAGGAGGGATAGCGGCGGGGTTCAAACCCAGGTCTGCCTGACTGCAGTTGAAAAGAGCCCACGCTCCCAGGCTGGACGCCTGGGCAGACACGCACATCTCACGGCACAACCTCCTCCACGACCCACAAGGCTGGCCTCCGAACACACGTGGGGGCTCAGTGACGGCACCCAAGACTCAGCCCGCCTCTGGGAGCCTAGAGAGGAAACCCCTTCTCCCCAGGGGCCTGTGGAATGAAACGCACTTCTTGTTCCAACAATTATTGAAGACTTAGTGAAAGCACTGATAGGAATACGATGAAGAAAAAGACAGGACCCTTAATCTTTAAGAAAGCTGCATGCTAGTAGAGAGATACTCCTACAAAGTCAAAGGTACCCTAAAAATCTATGTTAAATACTCAAAAAAGGGCTCAGGGGTGGGACTAGACGACACAAGAAAGAGACAACGCTGACAAATGTTTGGACTGGTGATAACTTAAACTCTTCTCCCTACGCTTGTGTACTTTTGGAAATTTCCATTACAGGGGTACAGACAGGGTGCCCTGGAAGCTCAGATGTGAAGGAAGCACAACAGAGGCTGGAGCGCAAGGCCCAAAGCTGCTACCGCCTGGGTCAGAAGCAGCCACGGCCCTTGTCCCAGGCTCCTGATGGGCCAGATCCCCCCAAGAAGGTGTTGCTCGGAGCAGAAGACGTCTGAGGAAGCTAACAGCTCAGAACACTGCCGAGCACCACACAGACGCTAGAACAGCACCCTAACCACCACGACTCAGCTTCCGCTCCCCTGGGCACGTGCTCAGCCCGAGGCCCGAGGCCCGTTTTCAGACCTTAGGCGGAAGTCAAGTCCAGCATTAAACTGCCCAGCTCCAGGCTGATGGGCGGTCTGAAAGTTACTTCTACTTTACTTGAGGGCACTCAAGAGTCCAGCCACTGCTAACACCTGCCAGAAACAGCCTGAGACAGTATCCTTCCAGTGTGCTTTCAGTGCATAAATACAACAGAAAAGTGGGGTTATATGACATACAAATTATTTACTAATAATGTGCCTTTCCAAACAATACATTGTGACCTGATCTGCTTTTATTTTCCATTTTGTTTCTCTACAACCTACTTCAACTTCATTTACTCAGATGCTTAAGGACGCTGACATAACTACGAACATATCTAAGAAACTGACGGTGTTTCATACATCAGTCTCAATGTCAAGCTAAGCTGACTTTATTTATCCCGAGACCTTGAACTCCCTGCTTGTGTTAAGTCTTTTTATTTTCAACAGAGAAGTTAAAAGTTTAAATGAACGGGAACATAACTAAAATGTTCCACGTAACATACACACTGGGATTCTGCAAAACTTAAATCCTGTGTTTTCACAAATCATGCCCTTTTGTATGTCAGGCTCTTTACATTTAATCTGTTTCAGCCCAACATTTCAAGCTGTGCGGCTGTGTCTCAGGACAGGCCAGAGAAGCAACTGAGGGCAGACTCGTCTCCACCTCCTACTCCCAGCACACAGCAGCTACCACGGCGAGACACACGCGCTCAGCAAAAGGAACCTTCTGTTGAAGGGGAACGTGTTATGCTCTTCTGTTTTCTTTAGCACCACTCGAGAAAATGCAGAAAAGAAATAAAAGTAATCCAGACTGCATCAGCCAGCATGACCCCTGACGTGGATTTGGAAGAGCTCCACTTTGCACGCAGCTGAATGTCTATACACCCAGGCTCTCTGCTTCTCCCAGCGTGGCCAAGCACTGCCCAAAGGGCCACTCTCCACCATCACCCAAGTGGGTGATGAGGCCAAGAGGGGGTCCTCGCTCTCCCACTTCGCGGTGCTGCTGGGCGCCTCAGCCCCCCATGGCAGCCTCCCTGCAGCTGTGAAGGCTAGGTGAAACCACCCGGGCACCGGGCAGGGAGGACCAGCGCCAAACGGGTGTCAGCCAATGTCATTAACTCCCTGAGTTAAACCGAAAATGTTTCCGGGCCTGCAACGCTTTGTATTTAATGGTGCGGTAAACGTGTTGTCCGTGAAGCTTTTTTCACGTTTAAGATTAGTTCCTCGAGGCAAGGTCCCATCAGTGGAATTACCGGGGCAAGAGTGCGCAGTTTCTTGGGCTTTCTCACACACGTCACCAAATCACTTCTACCCACGTGTGCTGCCAGAGGGCAAAGCAGCTACAGGGTTTCTATAAACAGCAAGATCCTGGCTCATACACACTACTGGTTAAATACAAAAAGACACAGAACATATGACTAACAGACTGTTAAAAAAACAAAACACTCAGGCGATTATATTTGTAGACTCACACCTCAGTCTTGACAAACGTCGGTCCTCATGAAAACTGAGCCACCAGAGAGAAGCGGGATAAAGAGCTATTTCCCAGCCTTCCTTCTCACTCAGCTTCAAACACAGAAATTTATTTCAAAGTTTTCCAAACCATAGAAAGAACCGAATTCACGCTCAACTGTGAAATAAATGCAGAAGAGTTTTATGGCAGCAAAAATTCAGAGAGGCAGATATTTCCCGTGTAAATGTATTATAATCATCTGTAAAAATAATCCATAATAAAAACAAGAATCACTTTGAGACTTCCCTGGTAGCCCAGTAGTCAAGAACCCGCTTTCTAATGCAGGGCATGGAATTCAATCCCTGGCTTGGGAACCAAGACCCTACATGTTGTGGAGCAATGAGGCCCACGCACGGTAACTACCGAGCCCACGCACTGGGCAAGTACCGAGCCCAGGCACTGGGCAACTACTGAGCCCATGCACTGGGCAACTACTGAGCCCATGCACATGGTAAGTACTGAGCCCACGCACTAGGTAACTACTGAGCCCACACACATGGTAACTACTGAGCCCACGCACTAGGCAGCTACTGAGCCCACGCACTAGGCAACTACTGAGCCCACGCACTAGGTAACTACTGAGCCCACGCACATGGTAACTACTGAGCCCACGCACATGGTAACTACTGAGCCCACACACATGGTAACTACTGAGCCCACGTGCTAGGCAGCTACTGAGCCCATGCACTAGGTAACTACTGAGCCCACGTACTAGGTAACTACTGAGCCCACACACTAGGCAGCTACTGAGCCCACGCACTGGGCAGCTACTGAGCCCACGCACATGGTAACTACTGAGCCCACGCACTAGGTA
>ML662451.1:4579596-4600074 GCA_007570785.1 Antilocapra americana | reverse complement strand
GAGCCCACATACTCTTAACTACCGAGCCCATGCACACAGTAACTACCTAGCCCATGCACACAGTAACTACCGAGCCCACGTATATAGTAACTACCAAGCCCATGCACACGGTAACTACCTAGCCCACGTACTAGGTAACCACTGAGCCCACGCGTTCCAGAGCCCATGTTCTGCAACAGGAAAGCCCATGTACTGCAACAAAGGCAGAGCATGGCCAAAATTTTGAAAATTAAAGATAAATTTAAAATTTCTTAAAAAAAAAAAAGAAGAAGAAGAAGAAAACAATCACTACTGAGACCAGGCCAAAACGGTTGAGATGGCCAACCAACCTGCAAAAATGCACTGCTGCTGCTGCTGCTGAGTCGCGTCAGTCGTGTCAGACTCTGTGCGACCCCACAGACGGCAGCCCACCAGGCTCCCCCATCCCTGGGATTCTCCAGGCAAGAACACTGGAGTGGGTTGCCATTTTCTTCTCTGCAAAAATGCACTAGCTGGTTTTAAGTATTACAAGGTATACAGCTTGAGAAGTAGAATCCAGTTGAAAAAAAAAGAAGCCCTCTTCAACCAGTGGTGCTAGGACAATTGGATACCCACAGGCAAAAGAATGAAGGTGGACCCCTACCTCACACCTCATGCAAAAATCAACTCAAAATGGATCAAAGACTAAACATAAGAGCTAAAACTAGAAAACTTACAGAAGAAAACTTGAACATAAATCTTCTTGACCTCAGATTTGGCAATGGTTTCTTAAACATGATACCAGAAACACCAGTAAAATAAGAAAAAAATAAACTAGACTTCATCAAAATTAAACTTTCATGCATAAAAGGACATCATCAAGAATGAAAAGACAAAATTCTAAATAAAATAGGAACAACTGAATCCAACAACACATTAAAAGGATCCTACATAGTGATCAAACTGGATTCATCTCAAGTTCACAAGGATGGCTCAACACACGTCAATCAATGTGACTGTACCAACACCAACAAAGGGAAAGACAAAAGCCACATGATCATCTCAACAGGCAGAAGAGCATTTGATAAATTTCAACATCCATTATGATTTAAAAAAGACAAAAACTCTCACCAAAATAGATACAGAGGGAACATAACTCAACATAAAAAAAGCCATTTACAGTAAACCCATTGCCAACATCACACTCAATGGTGAAAAACTTGAAGTCCTCCCACTCAAATCTGACAAGACAAGGATGCCCACTCTTACCAGTTATACGGAACACAGCAACGGAAGTCCTAACCACAGCAATAAGAGAAGAAAAAGAAATAAAAAGTGTCTATATTGGGAGAGGAAGAGGTAAAACTATCGTCATTTATAGAGGACATGATAATACATATAGAAAATCCAAACAAGTTCACGCAAAACCTGTTATAACTGATGAATGAATTTAGCCAGGCAGCAGGATACATGATTAATACACAGAGATCTGCTGCATTTCTTTATGCTAACAACGAAATATCAGAAAGGACTCCACGTTTTCACTGCCAAGAACCCAGGTTCAGTCCCTGGTCAGGGAACTAAGATCCCGTGAGTGATGTAGTATGGTCAAGGAAAAAAATAAAATAAAACATCGTTATATTAAAGAAATGCAAATAAAGCTAAAATGAAGTACCATCTCATCCCAGTCAGGATGGCCATCATCAAAAAGTCAGTAACACTGGAGAGGGTGTGGAGAAAAGGGAATCCTCCTACACTATTGGTGGGAATGCAAATCGGTACAGCCACAATGGAGCACAGTACGGAAGTTCCCTGAAAGACTGAAAACAGAGTTACCATGTGATCCGGCAGTCCCACTCCTGCATATAACCAGAGGAAACTATAATTCAAAAAGATAAATGCACCCCAATGTTCACAGCAGCACTATTAACAACAGCCAAGACATGAAAGCAACCCAAGTCTCCATCAAAAGATGAATGGACAAAAAATGTGTCTGTACACGCACACACAATGGAATATTACTCAGCCATAAAAAGGAATGAAATGTCATTTGCAGCAACAGGGGTGGGTCTAGAGATTATACTAAGTGAAGAAAATCAGAAAGAAAGATCAATACCACACAATATCACTTGTATGTGAACTTATTTACAAAACAGAAACAGACTCACAGACATAGAAAACAGACTATGGTTACCAAAGGGAAAGGGGAAAGGGATAAATTAGGAGCTTGGGATTAACAGATACACTCTACTATATATAAAATAAACAAGGACCTACTGCATAGCACAAGGAACTGCATTTAATAGCTTGTAATAACCTATAATGGAAAAGAATCCGAAAAAGTGTGTGTGTATACATACATATATAGCTCCAGTATTCTTGGGCTTCCCTAGTGGCTCAGACAGTAAAGAATCCGACTGTAATGTGGGAGAGTTGGGTTCGATCCCTGAGTGGGAAGATCCCCTGAGGAGGGCATGGAAACCCATTCCAATATTCCTGCCTGGAGAATTCCCATGGACAGAGGAGCCTAATAGGTTACACAGTCCATGGCGTCACAAAGAGTTGGACATGACTAAGCAGCTAAGCACAGCATAAACACACACACACATACGTATATATATGTACGACTTTACTGTATACCAGAAACTACCACCACATTAAAAATCAACCAGACTTCAACAAAAATTTAAAAAATAAAGAGAGTGAAAAGACAACCCACAGAAAGGGAGAAGATATTTGCAAATCATGTATCTGATAAGGATCTATTATCCAAAAATATATAAAGAATTCCTATAACTCAACAACAAACAGACAAGCCAGTTTTAAAATGGGCAGAGGACTGGAATGGACATTTCTCCAAATAAGACATGCAAACAGCCAACAAGCACATGGAAAGACGCTCAGCATCATCAATAACTAAGGAAACGCAAGGCGGTACCATGGGGCGCCCTCCACACCCTTCAGGACGGCCATAACCAGAGACAAATCTTTAAGAAAGAAAGAGAGAGGGGAAGGAAGGGCAGAAAATAACAAGTGTAGACAAACATGGAGAAACTGGACCCCTCAAACACTGCTGGTGGAAATGTAAGATGCTGCAGCCATTGTGAAAAAGTTTCAGAGATTCTAAGAGATTCCTAAGTAAGATAAGCACAGAACTACCCAGCAATTCCACTCCCAAGGTATACACCCAAAAGACCTGAAAACAGACAATCAAACGGAATCACTCAGAGCAGCTCTCCTCACAATAGCCAGCAATTCAAATAGACATCAACAGACGAACAAATAAAACAAATGGGATATGGTTTCATAACAACGAACAGGCATAAAGAGGAATGAAGGACTCACACAAGCTACAACATGGGGGAGCCTTGAAACATTATGCGAAGGGAAAGGTGCCAAACACAAAAGGTCACACGTATATTTCATGATTCCATTTATATGAAATATCCAGAATAGGCACACCCACAGAGATGGGAAGCAGGCTAGTGGATGCCAGAGGCTGAGGAAGAAGGGAGTGGGGAATGACTTCTTAATGGGGAAGGGGTTTCAATGTGGGATAAGGAAGTCCTCGGACTGAAAGTGGTGACTGTTAATATACTTAACGCCAATGAATTATACACCTAAAATAATAATTTTTTTAAAAAAAAAAGAAGGAAAAAAAGAGAGGGACTGTCTCCCATCTTGCCCCCAGGACAAACAAAAGCACTGCTCATCCTGGAGGCTGAGGTGCACCTCAGGTGAAGTCAGGGAGCCAGGCTCAGGAAAACCACGACAGCCCAAGGGCCCTTCACCCTCAGACGTGTAAGAGCAGAGCCAGCCTGACCAGGGTGATGGCAGGTGAGCCAAAACGTCCCTCCGCTCAGACCGAGGCGGCGGGGGGATGTCACAGACGTAGAGCCAGTCTCAATGGGACTCACGTTTCTCCCAGGGCCAAGCACACGGCTAACAGCAGTTCCAACCCAAAGACCAGCAAACAACAGTCAAAATCATTACATCAAAACCAAAACCAAACAAAACAAAAAATGGAGGCGGGAGTTTGAAGATATACCATACAGCACATACATAAAACTGAAACGAATTATTACAGAAAAGAGGACCATTTTAGAAAATACATGCTTCCTGTAAAAAGATTATAAGACACGGCCTCTACTGGAAAACTTTTAAAGAACAGGGAGCACCAAGGAGAACAGGACAAAATTAAAAGATAACAAGCTAAGATAAAGGCCATGATCAGGACACGGAGCAAACATAATCACACCACAGCAGAATTAAAATTCACATGGAAGGGGCTACAGGGAAATGTGTGCTGCAGAAAAGCGCCCTGTGTCCCGAGGGTGCACAGGGCAGAGCAGAGACTGAGATGCCCACAGAGGGCTGTGGTGCGGTGGGGAGGAGAAGTCCGCGTGGACGGAGTGGTGAGAGACAGACTGTCTTACCTACAGATGGTGAGAGCACCCGGAAGGAACACCAAGTAAATGGAGGTGCAATCATCAGAGGTGGAGAAGACAAAAGCTTCCCCTCTCATTTATTAATACCGCCCCAAAACAGAAAGCAAAGAGCTGCCAGTCTGACACACTGCAGTCACCGGGGAATGCCTGTCCCAGACACAGGAGGAAGGCCAGCATCACGTGAGGCCGTCCCCTCTGCCTGCAACCCCACCTCTGGGCTCCGGCCTGAAGATCCAAAGGCAGGTCCTGCCACGGCAAGCAAGCGCTCAGAGACCAAAGGGTCAGCTGGAAGGAGCTCTCCTGGGGAAATGGGGACTATAACTGATTATAAAACTCAATAAAAAGTCATGAATCCACAGTGACAACTTCCCCTCCCACAGCAGAGAGGGAGAGAAGAGAAAAGGGGGAAAAAACTCATTTGCTTCCACTAGGGATGACTATTCTACCCAATTCTTACTTTGAAAATTGGTCATTAAACCGAGAGAATCCAGCAATTACCCTACTTAGGCAGGAAGAATTGTAGTTGTTCCCCAGCCGAAGCTGGAAGAATTTACAGAATAACCAACAGATGACTGTGGAAGAGACCACAGAAAGCTGAAGGATGGCGGCAGGTCCATTTTTTTAAATTCTCTTAATAAAATTGATCCAGGCAAGTTATTATGCACAAAGCTGAAGATCATTTGAGAAAAAGGTTTTGAATAAAAGGATTATTTGCAGTGTCCAGGAATCACCTCATAGATACCTGCTAACCACAAAGAAGGAAATTCTCATTTCCAGTAGACAGATCCAGCATCTCCACAGAAACCAAAGACAGAGCAGAGGAGACCGCCTGCCAGTCAGGACGCGGAGCATCCCACACCTAGGTTATCTGTCCAAAATGCCAACCCGAATACGACTGAGTCTCAAACCGAGTCTTTCAGCAAATACAGAGCATAAAAGAACGACGCAAAAAACCCCATGAGGAAACAATCAGACAAATCCAGAAACAGACTTTACAAGACAACTGCCCTTGTCTCTTCCAAAAGTCAGTGCTGTGGAGGAGAGGGGAGGGAAGGGGTTGCCGAGGGCAGCTGTTCTAGATTAACAGAATAAAGAGATACAGCTACCAAACGCAATGCATGAATTCTGATTGGCAACTGGTTCCCAAAAGGCAGGCTATGAAAGACATTTTTGGTTCAAGTGGGGAAATCTAAAAAAGATACAGATATTTACAATTAATCTCTTAGGTGAAATAATGGTATATAGGAAAATGTCCTTAATTTTAGGAGTCCTTAGCAGGAGATTAGGTGTAATAATGAGTGACAGACTTTATTCTGGGAGGCTCCAAAATCACTGCAGATGGTGACTGCAGCCATGAAATTAAAAGATGCTTGCTCCTTGGAGGAAAAGTCATGACCAACCTAGACAGCATGTTAGCAAGCAGAGACATTACTTTGCCAACAAAGGCCCGTCTAGTCAAAGCTATAGTTTTTCCAGTAGTCATGTATGGATGTGCGTTGGACTCTGAAGAAAGCTGAGCACTGAAGAACTGATGCTTTTCAACTGTGGTGTTGGAGAAGACTCTTGAGAGTCCCTTAGACTGCAAGGAGATCCAACCAGTCCATCCTAAAGGAGATCAGTCCTGAATATTCATTGGAAGGACTGATGCTAAGCTGAACTCCAGTACTTTGGCCTCCTGACGTGAAGAGCTGACTCACTGGAAAAGACCCTGATACTGGGAAAGACTGAGGAGGAGAAGGGGACAACAGAGGATGAGATGGTTGGATGGCATCACCAACTCAATGGACATGTGTCTGAGTAAACTCCGGGAGATGGTGGTGGACAGGGAGACCTCGCTACAGTCCATGGGGTCACAAAGAGTCAGACACGACTGAGCAACTGAACTGACTGAACTGAGGTGTAATAATGGACCACACAGGAAATGAAATATCACTTTCAGAAGATACACACTGAGCTATTTAGGGATACACTGTCAGGATGCCTACAAATGGTCTAGTAAATCATTTATTTATATTTAATACATACAGATAAAGCATATTTGGCCATGTTACCAATTACTGAATCTTGATACTAAGTATATTAAGTGTATGCTGTCTTGCTCTTCCTTTTAATTTTTCCCAATTAAAAAATTGAAGAGCTTTCCTTACAAAGGTATCCTTCACAGAATACAGAGTACAACCATTACAGAGGATAAGAGAAAAGATTTTAATAGCATGGGTAAATGCTTATAACATTAAGTGAACATTTACATATAGTTTCATTTCAAGTAAATTAAATGTATCCAGAAGAACAGGTCAGAAGGAAATCACCAAAGTGATCATAAAGCTGAAGCTAGGGGCCCTCCAGGTGCTGGTCGCACTGACTGACTTTCCTCCTCACTCCCCATCCAGCTCACCCCCCGCCCAGCTCGCCCCCCAGCTCGCCCACTGCCATCTCCAACGGGCCCTCCTCCTCCACTCACCCCAGACCCGCCAGGCCCCCTCCTCTACCCACCGTTCCCCCTCTCAGGCTGCCTTTCCGCATGACTGCTGGAGGGAACTCAGTAGGAAGAGGTGCGATCCGGAACCCAGGGGCCCCAGGCGGCTTCACAGCACACCAGCCCAATTGCTGTGTGTCCCACACCCATGAAACTGGCACAGAGGAGAATCACGGGATCCTGGATGCCACCCAGTGGGCTCAGCGGCGGCGGCATCCCCAGAGCTGGCCCTCACAGGTCCTCAACCCCAGCTCCTTGTCAGGGACGGGGCTCCATGCTCCCTCCCATCACATGCACAAGCCTCCTCCTCCCTGGATCCCCCTGAGCCATCACCAAGTTCTCACTGACAAAGCCAGCCAGCTCTCTCACCACTACCCCGCCCCTGGCCCAGGCGACCATCATCTCGCGCCACAGGGGTCAGCCGCATCCACGGAGGTGGCCGCGACAGAGCCGGAGCCATCTTTCTGACCAAGGTCAGACGGCTCACTCCAAGATCTCACAGCAACAGTACCCCAGTATTCCAGAGCTCCCCACCTGGCCTCCTACCCAGCTCCCAGCCTCATAGCACAATCAAGGGCCCCATGACCCTTGCTAACACTACCCCAAGCCAGCTTTCTATCAACCTCTAGACTTCCCCAAACTCCTTCTGGCTACACAGCCTCTGCATATCTCTCTGGCCAACTGCCTCCTCCTCATTCTTTTTTTTTTTTAATCTTTATCAGTACAGCACCAAGAATATAGTCAATATTCCATAATAACTTTAAATGGAGTATGGGAAAGTCGCTCAGTCGTGTCCAACTCTTTGTAACCATGGAATTCTCTAGGCCAGAGAGAATTCTCCAGGCCAGAATACTGGAGTGGGTAGCCTTTCCATTCTCCAGGGGATCTTCCCAACCCAGGGATCGAACCCAGGTCTCCTGCATTGCAGGTAGATTCTTTACCAACTCAGCCATCAGGGAAACTGTTAAATGGAGTATAATCTATAAAAACACTGAATCACTATGTCATACAGCATTAGTTAATATAATATTGTAGATCAACTATACTTCCATTTAAAAACAATTGGGGAACTTCCCTGGGGGTCCAGTGGTTAAGACTCTGCACTTTCAATGCCAGGGCGAGAGTTCAATCCCTGGTCAGGGAACTAAGATTCTACATGTAGCATTACAAAATATATATATATATATATATTAAAAATGTTTTTCATTACAGAGTAGCACAAATAAAGTCCAAAGACGTATAAATTATCACAAACTGAGAACCCAGCTAACCACCACCTAAGTCAAGAAACAGCACTATCGGCCCTGGGGACGCTCCCTGCTCTCAAGACCCATGTAGGCACCACCCATCTCTTTCCACCCACCACTGCCCGGGCTTCCCTGGGCAGCAGCTGAATGGGCAGCCTAGACACCTTTCTATCCTATCTGTTCTGAACCCAATGTAAACGGAATCAAACAGAACGCACTACTTGATGCCTGGCTTTTTGGCCAGACACTATTTACGCTGTGACTAACCCTTCAATCAGCAGGTAGCAGCAGTTCATTTTCACTGACGGACAGCACTGTCTGGGAAGAACACACTATCCTTTACCAGTTCTACTCCTGACAGCCACTTGGGTGGCTTCCACTTCTGAGCTGACACAAATAATGTGCGTGAGTGCTGTGTGCTAAGTCACTTCAGTCGTGTCTGACTCTTTGCGACCCCATGGACTGCAGCCCGCCAGGCTCCTCTGTCCATGAAATTCTCCAGGCAGGAATGCTGGAGTGGGTTGCCATTCCCTTCTCCAGGGCATCTTCCTGACCCAGGGATGGAACCTGGGTCTCCTGCCTTGCAGGCAGAGTCCTTACCTTCTGACCCACCAGGGAAACAAGTATAAATGATACACTAGGAATATTCTTGCACGTGCCTCTTGGAGTACAAGTGCTTACATAAGCTATTATATATATATCCAGAAGCAGAACTGCCAAAACATAGGGTATGCATGTCTTCAACTTTTAAAAGTGAGTGAAGTCAAAGCTGTGTCCCACTCTTTGCAACCCCACAGACCATACAGCCCATGGGATTCTCCAGGCCAGAATACTGGAGTGGGTGGCCATTCCCTTCTCCATGGGATCTTCCCAACCCAGGGATCAAACTCAGGTCTACCACACTGCAGGTAGATTCTTTACCACCTGAGCCACCAGGGAAGCTCAAGAATACTGGAGAAGGTAGCCTATCCCTTCTCCAGCAGATCTTCCTGACCCAGGAATCAAACCAGGATCTCCTGCATTGCAGGTGGATTCTTTACCAACTGAACTATGAGGGAAGCCAAACTTTTAAAGTCAACTTTAAGACACTGCTAAACTATCTTCTAAAGTGGTACTACCAACTTAATATTCCCATCAACAGTACATGAGCATTCCCTTCCCAAGATCCTTCCTAACACCTAGAAGAGACACCATATGGAAGATATATACAGGGCAAGGTACTAGGAGGTGAGAGGGAGGGGTGCATCCATGCCTTCTCTGGGTGTACCACCCTCCTGGCATATTATTGCATTTGCCAACCCAGAATCTCCCCAAATCTCCTTGTTAAAACGAGTTTTTATAACTCAAAATCCCCAGTCCCACTTGGTCCTGGGAAGTTGGACGGTAAGACTGAAAGGTATTCAGTCTAACTTATCTGGTCTTTCTGAGGACCTACCCCCACCCTGAGTCACCTTATCAGCATAAAATTCAGGTGCCCAAGGTTGCTCATGAGCAAATCCAGGCCAGCACCTATTTTTGTAAAGAACACAGTCATGCCCACGTCACCTCTAGCTACTTTTACTCTACAATGCAGAGCTGAGTAGCTGCCACAGAAATGGAATATGGCCACAAAGCCTTAAATACTTTCTATTTGGCCCTTGAGGGAAAGCTTGCTGACATCTCTCTCTCCTGTTTCCAATGTGAGTAGGAATGAATGTTGAGTTTTATCAAGATGTTTTTCCTGCATTTGCTACCACAGGCATTAGCCTCTGGCTCTAATCCTCCCCTTCCCTGAGGGAACATAGCTGAGAAATGTTATCCCTGCCTTATAGGAAACCACCAGGAAAGAAAAAAACAAGAGCCCACCAGAACTGGCTAGAACCAGGCAGGCCAGAGATGGCAGGAAGCCCCAGCCTCCAGGAGACCTCGGGCCTCCGAAGGCTGGCGACACACCCCTGCGCACAGACAGAAGCCATGACAGAAGCTTTTGGAGAGCTGACAAAAGCCATGACACCAACCAAAAAAGCCCAGAAAGGACTGAAGAAAATTAAGAACGCTGCCTCAGGGCCTGGTTCCAACCACACCACTATTCTCAGAGAAGTCATGGATATTCCTCCCTCTCTTTACTCAATTCCCTCCCTTCTGCCGTGACCCTCCCATACTCACAGGGGTTGAAGCCCATAATAGTAACACATCTATTGAGATGATCGTACAATTTGTTTAGGAATTTTTCACCGTGTTCATTAGTAATATTGGACTGCCATCTTCTTTTCTCACAAGGAACTTAATCACGTTTCATAATTTTGAAATTCTGCTGGTCTCATAAAAAGAAAGGCTTCCCTGGTGGCTCAGATGGTAAAGCGTCTGCCTACAATGCGGGACACCCGGGTTTGATCTCTGGGTTGGGAAGATCCTCTGGAGAAGGAAATGGCAACCCACTCCAGTACTCTTGCCCGGAAAATCCCCCATGGACGGAGGAGAGTGGTAGGCTACTGCCTATGGGGTCGCAAAGAGTCAGACACGACTGAGTGACTTCACTTTCACTTTCATAAAAAGAAACATGGTGCGTTCCCTCTATTTCCTGGAAGATTTTATTGTTGGTATCCTTTCTTCCTTAAATGGTTAGAATTCACTGGTAAAGTTATCTGGGCCTGGAGTTTTCCTTGTTGGAAAATTTCAAAGTGTGGATTAAATATCTTTAATATTTATAAAAACAATTAACATTTCTAATTCTGTGTCAGTTTTGAGATTTGTTTTTCTAGCAACTTGTCCACTTCATCTAAATTTTCAAATTTACTTGTATGAAGTTGTTTATAATACCTGCCTACTCTTTTTAATACCTGTAAGATTTTCAGTAATGTCTCTTTTTCATTCCTAACACTGCTTGTTTGCCTTCTCTATTTTTCCTTGATTAATCCTTCTGGGGTTCATCAATTTCATCAGATTTTTTTTTTTCCCTACCAAAGAATCAATTTTTGCCTTTGTTGATCCTTTCTAGTGAACGCTTTTCATTTCCTTGAATTCTGCTCTTCATGACTGCCTTCATTTAACATGTTGCTACTTCTCTTCTAACCACCTGATACACAGCCTGCTCCTGGATTTTCAGCAGTCTTCTTCTGCTAACCTAAGTATATTTAAAGCTATAAACCTTCCTCTAAACATGACTTCAGCTGTATCCGATTAGTCACACTGATATATTTTTGCCATCATTCAACTAAAAATATTTTCTAGCTTTGATTCACAATGTTATTTAGAAACACATTTCTAAATTTCCAGATACACAGGGAATTTTCATTGTATTGATTTCTAGCTTAATTCCACTGTTGTTAGAGAACAACACAGTCTATATGATTTCAGCCCTTTGAAAGTTGTTGAGGACTGCCTTGTGACTAGAACATAATGAACTCTAACCAATAATATCTTGGGGTTTTTTTTTTTAAAGAATTTAGATTCTGCAATTAATTGCTCAGTGGTGTTCTATGTACATCTGTTAAGTCGAATTCAGTACTGTTGCTCAATTTTTCATTTTTACAAATTTTTGTCTGCTTACCATAATCATCTGAAACAGGTGTGTTTAAAATATTCCACTATGGGAAAAAAAAATAAATAAATAAAATAAAATATTCCACTATGGGGACTTCCCTGGTGGCCCAGTGGTTACAGGGGACTCAGGTCTGATCCCTGGCCCCCACGCACCGCAGAGCAGCTAAGCCCATGCACCACAGAGAGCCTGTGGGCCGCAACGAAAGATCCCACCTGCCACATCCAAGACGTGACACAGCTGAATTTAAAAAAAAAAAACCCACTATAATCATAGATTGTTTTACTTCCATAACACAGTATTAATTTTTCTTCTAAAAATTTTTAAATTACACTAGATATATACAGATTTTAATTATCATATCTGAAATAAACATTTTGTCTTTTATCAGTATTACATTTTTATCTCCAGTAATAAATTCTTCCTTCAAAGACTATCTTGTTTGATACTAAAACACTACAGTGACTTTCTTTTGGTTGGTGTGTGCATAGGAGTTTTTTCCCATCTTTTGACTCTCAATCTTGTTATATCCTTTTGTTTTAAATATGTTTCTTCTAAATAACCTAGTCTGCTTTTGTTTTCTTACCTGTCTGACAATCTGACATTTAACTGAAGCAATCAAGTTCCCTTACATTTAACATGATTACTGATATACTGGGATTTAAGCCTATATTTATTTACCGTTTGCTTTCTCTTTCTTCTGCTTATTCAATGTTCCCTTTTCTCTTCCCCTCCTTTAAAAAAATTATTGAGTCATAGTTGATTCATAGTGTTGTGTTAATCTCCGCTACACGGCAGGCTGCTTCTGTTATGCATATACATACTCTTTTTCATTATGGTTTATAAGGGCACATCCCTGTGCCATATACAACAGGACCTTGCTGTTTATCCCCAGTGCTCGGCATCTGCAAACCCCAACTTTCCAATCCTTCCCTCCTGCAAACCCCAACTTTCCAATCCTTCCCTCTCTCTCGTCTCCTTTCCTGCCTTCTTTCAGATTTGGAATTTCTTTTATTCAATTTTTCTCGCATTTCTGCTTAGACAGCACATCACCCTTCACAATTTACTGACTGCTGCACAGATTACAATATGTATTCCTGACTTATCTCATCAATAGGCTCGTTTTTCTTTTTCCTGAAAATGCAAGGAAAACTTTCAAGTTTTATTCCATGTACCTCCTTTCTGACTTGCATGCCACTGCTATGTACTTTAATTCTACATATATTTTAAACCCAAAGATATTACTAATTTTAACAGGTGATCATTCAGGGTTTCCCACACACGTGACCTTTTTGTAGCTCTTCATCCCCTGCTGAAACACTAACCTTTCACCAAGGACCATCTTCCTTCGGCCAGACACAAACAAAAACACCGCTTGACGTTTCCTTCATCACGGGTCTGCGCACAAAAAAAAACTGATTCTGTGTATTTGAAGTTGTCTTTATTTCGGCTTCGCTTTCTGAAGGATCTTTTGACTGAGTAAGAATTCGGGTTAGCAGTACGTTTCTCTCAGCACTTAAATTTCAGTTGACTCCTGCTTCCATGGCTTCTGTTAAGAACACAGCTGTCAACCTAACTGCTGCTCTTCTGAGGATAATCTGTCTCTAGCTGCTTTCAAGTCTCCTCTTCATCTGTGGTTTTCAGCAGTGTTATTATAAAGTGATAGGTGTGGTTTTCTTTGTGTTCACAGGGCTAGTGAATCTGTGGGTGGTGTCTTTTAATAGCGTCAGGAAGTTCTTGGGCATTATCTTTACAAGTGTTGTTTCTCCCCAATTTTCTCATAAAAGACCTTTTCACTGTTATCTCTGACTCCTGCCCTGCCTGCTAATTTCTCTTTTTTTTTTTAATGTCTCCACGATTTCTAGTGGGTATTTTCTTTTGAGTTGTCTTCTGGGCCACTAAATTCCTCCTTCAGCTATGTCTATCCTACCCTTCCTTTGAGAATTTAACTCCGATTGTTACATCTTCCAGTTTTAGAATTTTCATTTGTTTCCTTCTAAGTTCCCAGTTCTCTGCCAAAATTTTCAATCTGGCCTTTATCTCCTTAAACATAGTAAGCAGTTATTTTAAAATCAGTGATGTCTAGAGCCCCTGTTAATCTGTCTTTACAGTCTGCTGTTTCTGCTGGTTTTAATTCATGTGGCCTCACCTCCCGCGTGTCTGCTCTTCACTGAACACAGAACAGTGAGTTTACAGACGGCTTGTGAAGGTCACTGGAGGACTGGGTGTCATCGCCCTTTGCGGAGGACCGAAGTTGCTTCTGCTGAAGACAGCAGCACTCTGGCCTGACCTTCCTGTCAGAGACCTGACCTGACAGGACGTGGACCAGGGCTGCAGCCCCGTGGGGGTCCTAGTTCTAATCCTCCTCACCCCTAGGACCCCAGACCAAGTGAAGGGAGTTCACCCGCCACTACCGCCTCTTAAAGTGAAGTCGCTCAGTCGTGTCTGACTCTCTGCGATCCCATGGACTGTAGCCCACCAGGCTCCTCCGTCCATGGGATTTTCCAGGCAAGAGTACTGGAGTGGGTTGCCATTTCCTTCTCCAGGAGATCTTCCCGACCCAGGGATTCAACCTGGGTCTCCCACCGCCTCTTGACAGATCCTAATTCCTCAGCACCCGAGACGTGTCTGACCGCCTCCCAGAGCTCTGCAACCCCTGCCCAGCTTGCGGTTCAGAGTCAGTATATGCCCTCTGTCAGTCTCCTGGGGCTGCCCGGTAACCAAGGCCCCAGACGGGGAGGCTTAAACACAGGGCAGGAGGCTGGACGTCCAGAGGCAAGGTGTCAACAGGGCCACACTCCCTCTAAGGATCCAGGGGGAATTGCATCTATTAATATGACCTCTTCTAAGGACCCCACCTGGTCCCTGATTTGTGAGAGCACAGCTCGAAATCATGAGCTCTGTTTTCACATGGCCATTTCCCTGTATGCTCCTTCGTGTCCAAATCTTCCTCCTCTTTCTTTTACAGAGTGAGCAGATATCTGATTTAGAGTCCACTCATCACCTAAAGAGCCCTACAGTCGCTGTGCAGTTATTCTATTAACGTCTGTCTTCGGACTATTAGCTCTAGGAGTGTTTCCTGCTGTTCAGAAAGGTACCCCAAGTGCCCAGCACACAGAACAAAGTTAAAGTGTCCACTACTGGCTGAGCTAAACTCAATCTGTGAAATAAGGAAAAGAACACCTAGCCTGTGGTGTGCCCACTAGGATTCAGGAAGTTAACAGTTTTTTAAAAAGATATTCACTGTTTATTGTCCACCAGGTTCGTTTTTATTTGCTATTCTGGGTGCGAGAGATGAAGAGGCACCCAGGTCAGCCTGAGCTGGGGGAGGAGGGATTCCAGGAGATGGCTACTATTAAAGATATAAAAAGTGGACAATCAGAAAGACAGAAATAATCATAATAGCAACCATTTACTGAATGCTCATAATACGCAGGCATGACACTAGATCAGTATTGCATAAAGACTATTCCATTTGATTCTATGAGTTATCATTTCTATTTCATGGACCTGAGAACTATTATTATCATTGCTACTTTGCAGATATGGAAACGGAGGCTCAGGAACACACACCTGACGTTGACTGCCACCTCTGCTTACCCAAGAACTAGTATTTCCCCATTCACAGATGAAGAAGCCAGGTCTTAAGAGGTTTAGAGACTTGACTGTGATCACGTGACTCATATAGAGGCAAGCAGGATGTGAATCAACTCCATTTGACACCACAGTTTAGACTCAAATATTGCTACACACTAGCTTTAAAAACCCTTCCACTTCACATTCACTAGGACACCTATAATCAAAAAGATAAAACAATTGAGGACGTGGAGAAACTGGAACCCTCATACCTTGCTGGTGAAAATGGAAAATGGTGCAGCCACTTTGGAAAACAGTATGGCAGTTTCTCAAAGACTAAGCACAGAATTACCACGTGACCCAGGAAATCCATTCTTAGGTCTATAAAACCAGAAAGAAACATGAATATGTCCATGAATATTCATAGCGGCAGCAACCAGAAAAGCCAAAAAGTGGAAATAACCCTAATGTCCCTCAACTGATGAATGTAAAGAAAATGTAGCATATCCATACAATGGTATATTATTCAGCAATAAAAGAAAAAGAAGTACTGACACAGCCCACAACGTGGATAAATTCTGAACACATTATACCAAGTGGAAGAAGCCAGGCACAAAGCATACATACCACATACTACATTTATACAGAATGTCCAGAATCAGCAAATCCACAAAATAGAAAGCAGACTAGCAGTCGCCTAAGGTTGAGAAAGTTGGGAGGAAATGGGGAGTGAATGCTAATGGTTATGGGTTTCTTCTGGGGTGATGAAAATGTTCTAAAATTAACTGTGGTGATGATTACACAACCGTGAATATACTAAAAACCACTGAACTGTACACTTTAAATGAGTGAGCTGTATGGTATGTGAATTTTATCTTAGTAAAGCTGTTTTTTTTCAAGTGATTTACAACTTGAACATTTTAATCTCTACTAGTCTTTATTTCACAATGGAAGAAATACTCTGTTTTTAAATTTGAAATCAGAAATACTTAATACACAAAATCAAAAATGTTAATTTTAAAAAGAAAAAAAACTTCTAAATTAAGCCCTATCTGAACTATTAAGGCTTCACAGAATCACAATTAACCACTCAAATTTCAGAACACCTGACAATGTGTTAGTAAATTAACTTACCAGAGTATGAGCTCCGTTTTCTATTTTCCACGCTAGCTATGTGGTCCTGGGAAATACTGTGTACTATGGTAGGAAATGAAAAGAAGCAATATGTTTGCTGGGGACAGTTAGGACATATGAAAGACATCCATGAAATAGTAAACTAATAAATGACCATCCCAAATCTCAATTTACCGTAGCTCAAACAGTAGCTCCCTGGTGGCCCAGAGGGTAAAGCATCTGTCAGAGATGCAGGAGACCCGGGTTCGATCCCTGGGTCAGGAAGCTCCCCTGGAGAAGGAAATGGCAACCCACTCCAGTACTCTTGCCTGGAGAATCCCATGGACGGAGGAGCCTGGTAGGCTACAGTCCATGGGGTCACAAAGAGTTGGACATGCCAGCAATTTCACTTCACTTCTTCACTTCAAACAGTAAAGGGACTTCCCTGTAGCTCAAACAGTAAAGAATCTGCCTGCAATGCACGAGACCAGGTTTCGATCCCTGCATCAGGAAGATCCTCTAGAGAAGGGAATGGCAATCCACTCCAGTATTCTTGCCTGGAGAATCCCACAGAGGAGCCTGGCGGGCTACAGTCCATGGGGTTTCAAAAACTCGTACACAGCTGAGCAACTAACACAACCCAAATTACACACGTCATGTATTAACTATGCTAAAAGACTCGGGGAAAAGTTTTAAAAGAACCTCATAAATAAAGATTTATTTGGTAAGAATTCTTTTTAGGGCTTCCCTGGTGGCTCAGCTGGTAAAGAATCTGCCTGCAATGCAGAAGACGTGGGTTTAATCCCTGGGTCAGGAAGATCCCCTGGAGAAGGGAATGGTTACCCACTCCAGTCTTCTTGCCCAAAAAATTCCATAGACAGAGGGGTACTGTCCATGGGGTTGCAAATAATCGGACACGACTGAGCAACTAACACATTACACATGTCATTAAGGTCTTCTTTCTCAGAGTCTGGTCCATGAACCAGCAGCAGCATCACCCGAGAGGTGATAAATGCAGAATCTCAACCCCCACTGCAGACCTGCTGCATTTTACCAAGATCCCCAGGGAACCAATCTGCACATGCAAATTTGAGATGCACTGTTTTAAGATACTGCCTTTTCTTTTTCCATTAAGACAGCTCTAGCTTTCAACGGGTGGAGAAGGCAATGGCACCCCACTCCAGTACTCTTGCCTGAAAATCCCATGGACGGAGGAACCTGGTAGGCTGCAGTCCATGGGATCGCAAAGAATCAGACACAACTGAAGCGACTCAGCAGCTGCAGCAGCTTGCAACGGGACTAATATTTCAGCGCAAAAACGACACACACAGCTCTGGTTCTCGGCCAGCGTGTCCTCGGTTCTATGCCTCACTTTTCTGCTATATTCCAAACTAGAGAGGGGCTGAATCCCCGCGCGCTAGGTTCCCATGGAGGACAGGGCGGGGTGGGGTGAGTCTCCGGCCACCGCCAGGTGACCCACGGTGGTCCCAGCCCCTGGCGAGGGGTAGGTGCTCCTCGACTCTGAAATGCGGCCTCCTCCCGGGGTCCTCCGGCTCCAGGGTGGCAGTGGTTTCCCATTTCCTGCCTCATGGCAGGGTTGCCTCACTGCCCACTGTTTGCACTCTCAATTCTTCACCACCTGCGCAACCACTCCCCTACACTGAATGAACTCCCTCTGCTTCACATCCTTAAAGTGGGTGGATCCTTTTTTGAGCTCAGAATGACACCCCATACCATGCTGGATATCTCCTCTGTGCACTACGAATAGCACAGGAATTTTCTGAACGGCTGATCTGGAGGTTAGGAGCCACTGCACGCACAGCAAACCTCACATTCCATCAATCTCTAACAACGCAAAAGAAAACTCAGCCTTAAGCTGTTTGCAGAGCAGATGTGGTTGTATTCAGAAACCCAAGTCCTCGGGGTGTATTTTTAACACTCTACCCATCACTCCTCCTCAACCAGAACAGCTGGTATAACAGCTATTGTTTTAAGGGGGGGCGGGGGGAGCCTCCTGAAGCACAGAATGCTGGACAAACAGTGGAATCTCTGAGACCCCAAATCTTACTATAAATCTATAGCTTATAGATATAAATCTATAGCTGTAAATCTAAGCTATAAATGATCCACTCCATACTGGGCACACGCCATGCCCAAGGACAAAGCAGCAGGAGAGAACCACTCCCATAAGTACCACTGAGGGCTCTAGTTGGAAATCTTTCCAGAAGCAGATGTGACCCATCCCTCCCTCTCACGCTCTGAATGACCCTCAGTGGCTCCCTCTTGCCTAAGGCCAAAAACCCAGCTTCAGGGCTATCCTTTCAAAATCCAGCCTGATCTGCCTTTCCAGCCTCTTCTTCATTCCTCTCAATCTGACCCACTCACCTTTGACCACTCCCAGGTGTCCCTGAACCTGCAGATGTTGTTGTTCAGTCATTAAAGTCATGTCTGAACCTTTGTTACCCCATGGACTATAGCCCGCCAGGCTTCTCTGTCCATGGGATTTCCCAGGCAAGAATACTGGAGTGGGTTGCCATTTCCTTCTCTGGGGGATCTTCCTGACCCAGGAAATGAATCTGTGTCTCCTGCACTGGCAGGCAGATTCTTCATTATTGAGCCACCTGGAGCCATTCAACTACATGGAAAGTCATTCTTGTCCTTAATTTCCTTAATTCCTGACAAACTCTTTCCCTCAAGATCCTGCCTCCTGGGGTAGTTGGATTTTCTGTCCTTAGAGTTCCCACAGCATTACTATATCATCCTGTCATGTGGACAAGCGTCCATCTTCTACAGCCTGGGAACCTCCAAATGGAGAAACTGCCTTCCATCCTGGGTTCCTGGCCATAGATAGTTCAGATCCAGACCCACAGTTACTATCAGTGACACCCTGGGCAAGTCACTTACCCTCTCCACCTCCAATTGTGTAAGAAGGGGATGACACTTAGAAAACGAACTTGTGGTTGGGGCGGAGGGGGGGGCGGGGCGGGTGCCCGGAGGGACAGTGAGGAGTTTGGGGTGGACTTGCACACACTGCTCTATGTTAAATGGATAACCAACAAGGACCTACTGTACAGCACAGGGACTCTGCTCTGTGTTACACGGCAGCCTGGATGGGAGGGGAGTTTGAGGGAGAATGGATACATGTGTATGTATGGCTGCGTACCTTCCTTGTTCCCCTGTAACTATCATGACATTGCTAATTGGCTATAACCCAATACAAAACAAAAAGTTTAAAATAAAAAAATTTTTTTAAAAGAGAGAGAGAAGGGGATGACAGATAATACCCAATAGGTGCTAAATGAGTTAACGCATGTCAAGCGCTGTCAAGTTAACCCAAGAAAAGTTGCCTGGCACGCAGTAAGCACTGGGGAATGACTACCACTAATAATCATTACTCCGACTGTTAACACTGCGAACAAAGGTGTGCGGTGCCTACGTGCTGAACAACTGAAGCACTTCACAATAAACGTGTTTGTAACGATAGGACCGAAGATTACCCGCCCGCCCCACTCCCAACACACACACACACACACACACACACACACACACACACACACACACACACCCTCACACACACAGGTATCAGAGGCCGAGAGAAGATGATTAAGCCAGAAATGGCTCCCACGGTAAAAGTACCAGCTGAACTCGCTGGCGGCGGAGGAAAAGCGCACCGCAGCGGGATGAGCAAGTCTGCCAGCCCGGGGCTGCCCATGGACCCCGCCTGCCCTCAGCCACCTGCCCAACCACCTGCCCGAGGAAGCCGTGCGCTAACCCAACAGGGCTCACCTGCTGTAGCAAAAACCCCCCCAAGCAGTGGGCAACGGAAACCGAGACGGGAAAACAAAGGGTGCAACTTTACTCCTGCGGAAAGGAAATGCGTCTTTCTGCAGCTAACACTCCGCGCCCGGAGTTCTCCGCGCAGAGCGAGGTGCCAAGCGGGGTGCGCAGCCAGGGACGGTTCCCCGGTGCCCAGCTCGCCCGGGGAGGGAGAGGGGGACAGTCAGAGGACGGGCATCCCCGGCCTTTTCCCGCAAGAAAAGCCGCGCGAGGGGAGCCGAGGAAAGCCCCCCACAGCCGGTTCCAACCGCGTCCCTCGGGGCGGGGGGGAATCGCACAGGTGGGCGCGCAGCTCCCAGCGGG
>ML662451.1:4418938-4579196 GCA_007570785.1 Antilocapra americana | reverse complement strand
CCCCGCGCGCGCGGGGAGGGATCGCGCCCGGCTCCCGCCCCACTTCGCCCCCACCTGTAGTGTCGGATTCCCAGAATTTGGCGTCTGCTTGTTCTTGCTGGGACACAGATTGTGTGTTTGGTTTGTTTCTGTCTTCACTTTTTTTAAAGCTTTCATCTTCCCCTTCGAGAATGGGAGTGACATGCAGGCGGCCCGGGACCGTTTCTTTCTTACCCTGCCCTTGCGTCGCCAGCATCTAAGGCTGCGGCGCCCCGCACTTGGTTGCTCGGCGAGTGGATGGATGCGTGTCTGTGTGCACGAATGCCAGGAAGAAAATACTAGCACGGGCCTCTGGGACACAGATACACGGTTCCATCTGAGAAGGCTGCCTGCAGAAATGTTTAACGTCAGACTGGAAAATGTGAGCAGGGGTTAGCCCTACCCGGAGAATCCTGTTCGGGTCGGGGGCAAGAGATGAGATGATGCAATGGCCTGGAGGCAAGAAAGAACACTTTTCTAGGAAAAAGGGAAACTGTAGCCTAAAGGAAAGAAAACACTTGAAGAGATGAGCCTGGGGGCGGACAGGTCAGACCCGGCTTTGTTAACCTGATAAGGGGCTTGGGCTTTTCTGGTTGAGTCCTGAAAGGACCCTGATGCTTGGAAAGATTGAAGGCCGGAGGAGAAGGGGAGGACAGAGGATGAGATGGTTGGATGGCATCACTGACTCCATGGACATGAGTTTGGGTGAACTACCGGAATTGGTAATGGACAGGGAAGCCTGGTGTGCTGCAGTCCAAGGGGTCGCAAAGAGTTGGACACGACTGAGCGAGTGAACTGAACTGAGGGAAACTGGAAGCCCTTGAGTGATCTGAACCCTGGGTGGGGACTGGGTCACAAAGCTGAGGTCTGTGATCCAGGCTTCGAAGTAATGGGTCACATGGCTGCCTGGGATTTTTGGGAGACACTGCGGAGAGAAAGAAAGGGACTCGGGGTTGGAGGGCAGAGTAATCGCTAGGAAGGAGGCAGAGGCAATTTGGGATAAGCCCCTCCTTCCCAGCAGGGCTTCCCAGGTGGCACTGTGGTAAAGAATCTGCCTGCCAATGCAGGAAATGGAAGAGACAAGAGTCCTATGCCTTGGAGGGGACGATCCCCTGGAGGAGGAAATGGCAACCCACTCCCAGATTCTTGCCTGGGAAATCCCATGAAGGGAGGAGCCTGGTGGGCTACAGTCCATGGGGTCGCAAAGAATCGGACATGACTGAGCACCACCATCACCACCGCCACCTCCTTCCCAGCTGAGACTGCTGATGACGGGTGGGTGGGAGTGAAACTGGAGGAGGTTTCATCAGCTGAGGTTTTGCCACCCTTTGGTACATCCAGATAGAGAAGGATTTGGTGCCACCTCAGAGGGACAAGATGCTCGGAAAGATTGAAAGTGGCAGGAGAAGGGGACGACAGAGGATGAGATGGTTGGATGGTATCACCGACACAATGGACATGAGTTTGAGTAGGCTCCGGGAGTTGGCGATGGACAGGGAAGCCTGGCATGCTGCCGTCCATGGGATCAAAAAGAGTCAGACACGACTGAGCGACTGAACTGAACAGAGGGACAAATCCCCTTTAAAGAGCCTACCTCCAAATGCAGTACATTCTGAGGTACTGTTGTCATTCAGCTGCTAAGTCAGGTCCTTGCAGTACTATGGAGCTACGCAATTATCCCCTGGCCCTTTCAAAGGGTTGCTACTAGGGACACAGTGGCTCCTGTCCAGCCTGATGGTCAGCATGCTCTGGCCCCCACGGTACCAGGCATTGCTTTCCAGAGGCAAAATAAGCAAGACCCACCACCCCTGGGGGCCACAAAGTCGCCTCTAGTAGGGGGACACTGCCAGGACAAGGCACGGCAGGGCCTGATGCAGGAACTCTGTGGGGACAGGCTGGGGGCCTCTGGCCCATCTGGCTACACTCCCCACTGCTGTACCCACTAGCCACACGTGGCTACTTCCAATTCTATTTCAGTTAATTAAAATTAATTTTCAGTTCCTCAGCCACACTGGCCATGTTTCAGCTGCTCAGCAGGTAAATGCAGTTTAGCTGCAACCACCCAGGGCCGCACAGGGTAGAAGATTTTCTTGGTGGCAGAAAGTTCCCCAGTGCAAGAGTGCATGAGTCCCATTGACTGACCACCAGGCACATGCCAAACACTTGACCAGCAATTCTAGTCTGCACACGAGTCCCCAAGAGCAAGCTCGATGGTCTCACTCTAAAGATGAAGACTTGAGTTTCAGACGCCTCTCCCAAGGAAGGCAAGAGAGGCAGAACTTGAACTTGGACCATGTCTTGACTCTAGGGCTAGGCCTCCTAGGAAGCTGAAACTCAAAGAAGGAGCGGAGAAGGGTCTTGTTAGGGGCTGACTTGTGTCCCCCAACAGCCATACATTGAAGCCCCAGTCCCCTAGGACCTTAGAAAGTGACTGTGTGTGCAGTCGGGGTCTTTAAGGAGGTAATTAAGTTAAAACGAGGCCACTGGGATGGTCCTAACCCAGTACAGCTGGTGTCCTTGTAAGAAGAAATGTGGACGCAGGCAGGGCCCGAGGGAAGACCACGTGAAGACACACAGAGAAGTCATCTGCATGCCATCTAGAGAGAAGAATCTGACCACACCTTGACCTCAGGCTGCTGGCCTCCAGAATCCTGAGAAAACAGATCCTGTTGCTTAGGCTCCCAGGCCTGTGGTACCTTGTTTCGACAGCAAGGAGCTGACTGATAAGGGCACAAAGGGGAAGCTGTCCTGCCTTTCCACAACGACTAGTGGTTTTTATATCAATTAATTGCAACATGGCCAGGCTAAGACGCTTCAGTTGTGCCCAACCCTTTGTGACCCCATAAACTGTAGCCCACCAGGCTCCTCTGTCCCTGGGAATCTCTAGGCAAGAATTCTGGAGTGAGTTGCCATTTCCTTCTCCAGGGGTTCTTGCTGCACCAGGGACCAAACCCATATCCCTTAAGTCTCCTGCATTGGGAGGTGGGTTATTTTTTTACCACTAGCACTCCTTGGGAAGACAATAACCATATAGTATAATACCTAAGTGCAAAAACCTAGGGGTGTTGGGGACAGGGACAGTGCTGTTGCCTATACTTTTTGGATGCTCACGGGGTACCTGGGATCCAGAATCCATCATTGTAAAGGTGAAAAGCCAAGGGCATAGATGTGAACTCAAGAGAGAGTTGGGAGGTGGAATCTGGCTAGAGAGGAGTTATTTGCAATAATGAAAAAGTCCTAGAAATTGTCGCAGCCAAGAGGAGCCTTAGGAAGCGTGCCCACCAAATATCATGTGGGATCTTGGAACAGAAAAAGGACATTAGGTTAAAAACTAAAGGAATCTGAATAAAGAATGTACTTTCAGCTTAATAATAATGTGTCAATATTGATGCATTCTTGGGCTTCCATGGTGACTCAGATGGTAAAGAATATGCCTGCAATGCAGGAGACCTGGCTTCAGTCCCTGAGTCGGGAAGATCCCTAGAGCAGGGAATGGTTACCTGCTCCAGTATTCTTGCCTGGAGAATTCCACGGACAGAGGACCCTAGTGAGCTACAGTCTATGGGTTCGCAAAGAACTGGACACGACTGAGCAACTCACACACACACACACATACACACACACGTTGATGCATTCAGTGTGGCCAATGTACTATCCTAGTGTAAGATGTTAATAATTTAGGAGACGCAGTGTGTGGAGGGACTCACTGTACTTTGCCACTTTTCTGTACATCTAAAACTATTTGAAAATAAAGTGTATTTTTAAAAAGAGTATTAGGCTTAGTAAGAACTGTATTACATTCTGCAATCGGAGGCACATAACTGGCATATTTTCTCTGATGATCGAAGAAGCCTTTGTGTTCTCCAGTGGCTGCTGAGCTGTTCCCTTGGTGACCTCCCCGGAGGTGGTGCCTGTAAGCGAACAGTCACCGGGCGCCTCCTGATGGAGTGAGTCACGCTGTGAATCATCGCTAACAATGCTGTGCTCCCCGAGTCTACCCCACCTTAAGGGCATATTCGAGGTGGCAGTAATAACACACTTCACATCCAACCTCATCTTTCTTTTCTCGACCTGTCCGTGCAGAAGTGCACCTCCTGTCAGAAAGAACCGCTTCACATTAGCATAGATAAAACGGTGCACTTGAAAACAGGGGAATGACTTTACCCTGAACTAGGGTGATGACTGACATCTGGGGCAGGATACCTCTTTGCTGTGTGGGACGTAAAGGTTCCCTGGCCCCCGGGGACCCGTGTTACCAAATGCTGCCCCCCATACATCTCCAAATGTGCCCACCTCCAGCCCCCTCCTTGCCCACCTGCCGAGGATCGGTAAACTAGACCCTTAAGGCCATGAGGTTAGACTGGGAGGCAAGCAGTGAAAAATGCTAAAGGAATAGGAAAACAGACCCTCTAAAAAGAAGCTGTCTACACATGATAAAAGACACACGCGCACACACACACACATGAATGCAAATAAAAGCTAAAATGGGAGAAATATGAAAAAGATTGGTGGACTGTATGAATGTCAATTTCCTGATCGTGGTGTCTGCTATAGTTTTGCAAGATGTTACCTTTGGGGAATCCCTCTGTATTGTCTCCTGCTACTGCATGTGAATCTATAACTCCCCCCCTAATATTTTCAACTTAAAAAAGCTTAAGGGCAGCCATTGTTGAATCATAAATGCCAATCTTCCCCTTCCTCCCCTCCAAACTCTCATATACAAATTCAGCATCAAAAGGTGAGCGACAGGGAACTGCCTCGTGGTCCAGCGGTTAAGACTCTATACTTCCAGCATAGGGGCACAGGTTGGATCCCTGGTTAGGGAGCTAAAGTCTCATATGCCATGTGGTGCAGCCAAAAAAAAAAAAAAAAAAAAAAATCTTGTGAGCAAAGTTCTGATTCTTATCGACTCCGGGAAACCAGAGTTTTAAGTCTTGACTCCAACTCTCACTAGCTGTGTGGCCTTGGGTAAGGGACATAACCTCTCTGAACTACAGTTTTCTCATCTAACGAATGGGAGGCATGGTTCGTACTTCCCAAGCATGGTGAGATACCCAAAAATCAGCAGCGATCCCTACTTCTCCAGCCCTTTGGTTGCAGGTTGCAGAACCCTGCCCCAAGTTCTCAGACACCACTTTCTCCCTGCAGCACCCTCAGCTTCTTAGCACCCCGTGTCTCCCACCGCACATACCTAGAAAGCCCTGGGCCGCCCATCCAAGCCACACACAGACATCCTGCCTCCCTCTCGAAGCCAGGGGTCTGCACGCCAAGCGGACACATCTCTGGTGCACAGGCTCAGCCAGGCGAGATTCCTTATCCTGGTCAGGCAGCGGTGGCTCGCTTCCTGCTCCCACCCCAGAGCTCTCACGGGGGTGGCCAGCCGCAGATGGTAAGCTAGCCAGCACGCGAAAGTCAGGCGTTTTGTTACCAAAATAACCTGGAGGGCCAGGGCTGTTCTGACCTTTGTTCTCCGGGGATTGGCCTTCCTCTCTGCCTCTCACACCCACACGCTTTCAAAGGCCCGGCCTATTACTGTCCACCCTGACTTAGGATATCCTGGGGTCAGGCAATGCAGGAACCGAGTGACTGATCCTCTCACCAGGCCCGCCGGGCACAGTCCCAGGTCCCCGTCTTGCCCAGGATCTCTGGCAGGAGCCAACCACAGCCAACCTGTGGGCTTGGGCCGTGGGCAGGCAGCAGAAGGGCTCTGTTCCCCAGAGAACATGCCTCCAACTCGCAGTGTCCTAAGACAGGGGCGTAGCTGGAGTGGAAGCCTGCTTGCTGTTCCCTTAGCACGGCAGAAAAAAATGACAAGGAGGTTGTGTCCAACCCTGCTCACCCACAGGCCAAAGGCCCAGTTTTCTGCCTGTATTATAATTATCTCTTCTCTAGAAATGAATCCTCATTGCTATCAATATCAGAAGGCCTCCTATTCAACACTCGAGTTCAGACTTCGATTTGTGAGTATGGGATCCTGTCCAAGGTCCTCCAATCTAAATCCCAGTCCCCAGGACACAGACAGACTGGAATTGTGCTGAACAAACCCAGGTGTGGGGCCTTCCTGCTCTGGTCCTCTGCCACTGCTCTGGGTCCTGGAGACCCGACTCTGAGTGTCCAGCCCACACTGGCCCCCTCCCACCCACCCTCATGCCTCCTCTGTAGAACGCTCCAATTCCCTTTCATCCTATCCCCTTGGGGGTCAACATATTCCCCCAGGCCCTCCGTGGGCACCACGGACCTGTTCAGTCTCTGTGCTATCAGCAGCAGACCCCAAGCTTGGGGTACCATAGGCCAAGAAGAGGACTCTGCGAAGACAGGGCCCTGACATCACCTCCGTTACAGCTTCTCTTCTTCAGCTTCGCTTTCCTCCTGGACACGAGCTTTCCTCTCTCTGACCCCTTCAATGCCCAATCCCAGTGAAGGCAGTCTAACCGAGAAGCCCATGGGGCTCACGGAGAACTCCCCTCTTCTAGGACAACCCACTCCCAGGGCTGGGCTCTGCCATCACTGGCCCCAAGGCGTTGATCCCCTGGCCAAAGTCGGGCCAGATTCTCCTTCCCAGAAATAGCACACCGGAACCAGGGACTCAGAGACTGGAAGCATTTGGTGCTGGGCCACCAGGGGTGGATAGCCAACCCAGAGGAGCAGGACTCGGAGCTCCTGGGCATCATCCTTGGGGCTTCTCTGATTTCCACCCACCCCAGATGTGACAGCTCAGTCTTCAAGTCAGTTCTCGGAGCCACTCTGAGGTCTTGCCAATGCATTTGGTTTTTTTTCCCCTTTACACCAGACAACTCGAATTTCACTGCTTGCATTCAGTAGAAACAACCCAACAACCCAGAGCTCAAGCAGGACTTGGATCCAAAGTGAAGTGAAAGTGAAAGGCGCCCAGTCGTGTCCGACTCTTTGTATAGTCCATGGAATTCTCCAGGCCAAAATACTGGAGTAGGTAGCCTTTCCCTTCACCAGGGGATCTTCCCAACCCAGGGATCGAACCCAGGTCTCCTGCATTGCAGGCAGATTCTTCACCAAAGTTGAATCAGAGATGAAGAGTGGTTTTGTGCACATTTGTCCACTGCACTGTTTCTCTGGGGAGGCTCTGTGGGTGCCCTGGAGCTAGGATAGCTCAGGTCACTAGACACAGTGACCCGCGCCACCCCCTTCCCCAAGTTTCCAGGGAAACAGCCTACCCCAGAGGCCCTGGAGAAAGCTTGGGACACGCCAGCCCCCTGTCGGGTGAGCACATGATTTCAGGATGCCTTCTTACCTTGAAGGGTCCTTCTCCCCCCCCAACCCACTCTCCCATGCCCCCTCACCCACAGACTCAAGGCTGCCCCTGTGTGTTACTAACTCACTCAGCCTTCCCAACAAGTCAGCTTGACTCACAACCAGGGCAGAACAAACTTTATTTCTGTGAAAAAGACCCACACTTTGGAATTTAGTGTCACTAAAGGGCTAACTGGAGCCCCGCTACCATATGGCTAGCAACCCCATATCCCGCGTCCTGAGCCGGCCTCTTCACTCATCCATAGCCGCCTCCCGGTTTGTCTTCTCTTCCTTATATTCTCCTGCATCTTTCAGATTTTGGCGAGCAAACTCCTCAAAAACAAAATTTTCATCCTGAAAACTAAAATAAAAACAAAGAGCATTTTGATCAAGGCATGTGTTTTGGAGCTTGCGATGAAATCTGGAGGAAAAACAAGGTCCTTGATCTTCATTTTGCAAGAGGAACCCGTCAAGATTCCCCCACTGATGCAACGGGGGACAAGGCCATCCTCCCCCTAGCTTTCCGCATAAAATCGCTTTAGCAAACAAAAATATGAAGCAACGAAGGAACCCACAGAGCAGACACACATGCTTGGGATAACTGTGTGTGTGCATGGGTGCGTGTGTCCACGTGTGTGCATGCCCTGACAGCAGGGAGCAACAGGAAAGCCAGGGCTTGCACCAGTGTTGAGAGAGTAGGGTGTCTACGGAAAGAAGACCCCCCCACACAAAGGGTTTGTGCTTGTTTTGTGCAGCACTAACTTTGTGTTAGCCTTTCAATAACCACTGCTGTCTGGCCTGGCCCTCGTGACTCCTGTAAGGATTGCAAGACGCCCTTCAGCAATAACCATCCGGAAACTTTGAGAAAATAAAGGTTTATTACTTACAGGACCTAGAAGGTACACAGCACACCCGGGCCCACACAGCAAAGTCATGGATAAAGAGAGCTCAGGGACACAGGCCTGGGGTGTTCTGCTTTTATTGGGGTCGAGGCGGGAGGGTCTAGAATTTCGAGGGCTCACTCTTCGTTGGTGAGTTTTAAAACAGAAAAGCAGGGAATAGAAAGCATGCCGAGACCAAAGAACAAGTGGCTAGAAGGATCTGCTACTGAAATTAACCGAAATCTCTAAAACAGAGGCGCCTCAGTGGGGAGAGCCGGCCTGGCTGGGATTTAGTCCTATGGCTGGCAATGTGTTTATTCAAGATAGCCATCGCTGAAGTGGATGCCTCTTTGAAGTGGATGCCTCAGCAGTCAAAGCCTACGTCAGGCACTTGCATTTAAGCAAAAAAAAAAAAAAGAAGAAGAAGGAAAAACAAAACACGCACAAGTGTGAAGGCTTTGCTCTAGGGTTGCTGAGGAGGAGGTCACAGAATGGGGATAATGCCGGGCAGTGCTCACCTTTCCATGGCAGTATCTGTGAGCGTGGAAGAGAGGAGAAACATCTGTTAGCATCCATCCTGTCTAGCAGAAATCTTCCTTCATTAGGTCACTTTACACGTGGAGCAATAAAAGGCCCGGAAACACGCATTTCATGGGAATTGCATGTCATTCCTGCTTCTTGGCCAGGTCCCCCTCGGAGGGCCTTTCTCCCTGCATTTTTGTTGTATTGTTAACATAGTTATTTATTTATTTGGCTGCTCACAGTCTTAGTTGCAGCACGTGGGCTATGGTTCCCTGACCAGGGATCGAACCCTGGGCCCCCTGCGTTGAGAGCACAGAGTCTTAGCCACTGGACCACCAGGGAAGTCCCTCTCCCTGCATTTTTACCCATCGCTTCCTCCGAAAGGTGCCCCCACAACCTGCACCTCCCCAGATGGAACAGCCACAACCTCACCTCTAGACCCTCTCCCTGCTTAACCTCAGCCCCTCTGTGGCTGGGCTTCTCTTTTCAAAGCCTTTCTCCCTCTGTCCAGATCAGAGTCCCCGGGAGCTGTTAACGGCCCACCTCCCATGTGGTGGAAGTACACCAGGTCCACCTTCCATGTCCCGCTCTCTAGGGGTGAGTCCTGGGACTTGACACCTAACCTGCACCCCAGCAGCTGCTGGGGAGTGAGGGGACCTATCAAGAGGCTGACGCATCAAAAACAACACTGGGCCAGAACCATCCTGGACATCCCGCCCCCCTCGGTGCTGAGCATAAAATTATACTAAGTGCAACCATCAGCCTTAAACAGAGTCAACACCTGAATTCTGTAAGAATGCTCTAGACAGAGGACAATAAAAACTCAGTAGCATTTCTCTAGCACTCACCGCGTACAAATGACTTGGCCTCTAGCCCTGGCGGGGCTTCTTAACTCTAGTTTATGCTTTCTCTGTTTAGCATCTCCTCATCTAGACTCAGGGAGTCGGGGACCAGGCTAGGGAGATATGAGTGGACATCTGCAAGTGAAACTTGGGACACATAAACCTTGGGGAATCAGAACTCCTAGTCTGTGGGATGATTTGTTCTTTCTCCCTGAAATCTGACAGTATGAAAGATCACTGTCTTAGCCTTGATGCTGTAATATGCTCAGTGTAAGGGCCACAATGACTGGAATATGAAGACGTCATACCCAGGAAAGGAATAACCCCACTTCCCCCCAAGAGAAGTCCTAAAGTCTGTTAATAGGGCCAGAAAAGGATCTGACACCGGCGATGACATCTCCTCCAGTCATAAGTTTTAAACCGGCCTTTTTAAAATGTCCTTGAAAGGGACCAGAATGCATCGCAATCTCACAGAGTTTAAAATAGTGTTTTAATGACACAAGCATAAATGAATAATAATAAAAAACAAAATACAGTTAGGCTGTGTGTTTTTCCCCCAAGGGAAGTTTTTGGCAAAGCACATTGAGTATTTGAATCCAAAATATTTACAAGACATACTCTGAGACAAAGTAGTTTTGAGACAAAGCCAAAATGAATATGCGGGCACATTCTGAGGTTTAAATGCTGTCTCATTATCAGTGTAGAAAGGCTTTTTATAAAATATAAGAAAAATAAACCCCGCTTGTTTACACCACTTTTACTTAAAATGTTCTTAATTACTGTAACTCTGGAGGGTTCTCATCCAGACAGGTCGATTTTTCTTTCCTGCCAACTATGCCACCTTAATACACAGTGGAGAATTTTTCCTCAGAATTTCTGAGATTGCATCCACATTAATTTTGCTGCCTCATTTATCCCTTTCAAAAGAGCTGTGCTGTGCTTAGTTGCTCAGTTGTATCCAACTCTTTGTGACTCCAGGCTCCTCTGTCCATGGAGTTCTCCAGGCAAGAATCCTGGAGTGGGTTGCCATTTCCTTCTCCAAGGGACCTTCCTGACCCAAGGATCAAACCTGGGTCTCCTGCATTGCAGGCAGATTCTTTACCATCTGAGCCACTGGAGAAGTCCAATTCACATGTCATACAATTCACCTATTTACATGTACAGCTTTACAAGCTAAAGCCCCCTGGTTTTTAGCTTGCTCACAGAGCTGCCCAACCATGGCTTCATTTGTTTTTAACATCCATACAAGAGCCAATGGATTGACAATTCAAAGGAGCCCAGGAGTTAGGATCCCAGCCTGACCCTTATTTCTAGTAACTTCTGTATTCTTATCACAGCTGCCACTCTCAGAAACACTCATCTTCTAAATTCCTATTAATGCTCCCAAATGAAATGCGAAAGCCTCAGGCTGTCAAATTTATCTTTCGCCCAAATTTTCTTTAAATCTCAACCCAAGCCTATTTACAGCGAAGCATCTGCTTTTAAATCATTCCTAACAAAACCTAACGAGATAGCCCGCATCCAAGCAAGGACACTACAGCCTCTAAGCCGTCACTGGAGCTGGACAAACTGCCTGGACCACTGGATGAGCCCCCTGACAAAGTCGCTGAGCTCTGGTTTCTGGGAGGGCCTGGGGCACTTGAATGCGGCCCGCAACCGTGGATGCCTGGCCCCCTCCATGCCCAGAGATGCACAAGCAAGAACTAGCAGTGACTAAGCGAGGAAGCCGAGGGTGGCGTAGGACTAGAGAAAGCCAAGACAAGGCGAGACTGACCTGGGTCCTCTGGCTGAGGGTGCATGAGGCGGAAGGGCACCTCAGTGGCCACTTCACTAGAAACAAAGGAGGCAGAGCGGTCAGAATGCGCATAGTTGTAAATGCACAGCTGAAAGCTGTGGCTGCAGAGCTTCCAGAAAGATTCCCAGGCCCCAGCTGAAGGAGGACTCAGCGAGGTCCAAAACGAAACAAACCAGAAATCAGGAAGTGGTCAGGAAGGAATTTTTAAATGTATTCCCTGGAATGTGGTCCGGAAACTCCAACAGCACGAGGCTGAGGCGGCCAGGATTTTGGGGTCCCCCTTCCTCCTGGTTATTAGTTTCAGGGACATGCTAAGTAGTGGGACGTCCGGGGACATAGTGCATGCTAAGTCTACTCAGTTATGTCCGACTCTTTGAGACCCTGTGGACTGGAGCCTCCCCAGGTTCTCTGTCCATGGGATTCTTTAGGCAAGAATACTGGAGTGGATTGCCATGCCCTTCTCCAGGGGATCTTCCCAACTCAGGGATCGACTGTACGTCTCTTGCATTGGCAGACGAGTTCTTTACCACTAGTGCCACCTGGGCTCCCTGGTGGCTCAGAAGGTAAAGAATCTGCCTGCAATGCTGGAGACCTGGGTCTTGTGGAGAGCAGTCCCTTGGGGTGAGCAGAGTCCAGCCAATTCCAGAAGCTACAGGACTTTGAGGTGGCTTAGAATTTATACAGAAAAAGGAGGGCAGGGAGTCAGGAAGGGGCAGAAGGAAAATCGGGACACAGGAAGAATGGAAAGGGGTTGGGGGTTTGAGGGGGACAAGGATTACTCCCTGTTCCACCTAGGACCCACTGCCTCCCACCCTGGGGTCACTGCTTTGGTCAGATCTCATCTGTTGATAAGGCCCTCTTGGTGGATCCCCACGTGGCCAGGGTCTAGGAGAGAAGTTGCCCTGGGTTCCATGGGAGGAAGGGGTGATAGGAGTCAGTGACGGAATAGATAAGGTCAGCACCTGCCTCACACGTGTCTTACCTGCTGCCTCTTTGTGTCTGATTTAACAAGCTGCTGTCGCTATTTACAAAAGCCCAAAGGTGGAAACAACCCAAAGGTCCACCCGCCGATGAATGGATGAACAAAATGTGGTCCACTCATACCATGGACTGTATCTCAGCCATAAAGAGGAGAGAAGCACTGAATGTTACAACATGGACCCGTGCTGAGTGGGGAAGCCAGTCACACGGGGACAAATACTGCCTGATTCCCTACATATAAAGTGTCCAGATGAGGCAAATCTACAGAGTTAGAAGGTAGATTAGCGGTTGCTGAGGAGAGGGGAGAGCGGGAGAGATGGCTCAACAGGTCGGGGGTTTCCTTTGGGGATGGGCACAGAGTACAAGAACTGGAGAAGGGTGACAGCCACGCAACCCTGTGAGTGTCCTTGACGCCACTGAAGTCTATTGTTTGGTGTGGTTTTATTTTTTTTGGTTGTACCAAGCGGCATGTGAGTCTTAGTTTCCCAACCAGGGATTGAACTTGTGCCCCCTACATTGGAAGCACAGACTCTTCAAGCGCTGGACCACCGGGGAAGTTCCTGAACTGCACACATCTGAATGGTTAAAACGGTAGACTTCACGTTATGTATATTTCACCCCTGAACACACGTGCGTACACACAACTGCATGGAGTGTGCCTGTGGGTGTGTCTTCATCCAGGGGCACACCCAGCTACAGTCTCCATGAACCATCCCAGCCTCACACCTGTCAGCCAAGGTTTGCACGGTGTGAGCGGGCAAGTTCCCCATCATCACAGAGCGTGGCACTGTGCTATTTTAAACCCCATGTCTGTGCCCTTCGTACCCTGGAATCAAGCAGAGAAGGAAGGTGGCGCGGCTTACCTGGAGGTGAGCTCTCCCAGAAGGCTAGGAAAGAAAAACACAAATAGGGCTGCGGTGACTGTCCACGGTGGTAACACGACCTTCCCTGCCAGTATGCAGAAATAGATACATCGCCCCTCAGGTCCTTCATCACCCACAACTTTCAGGATCTTTGTGCTCCCCGTGGTGCACTCTGCTATTCCTCTCTGCTTTGGCTTCATCTCTTTCTCAAGTGAATTAGTTAAAAAGAGGAGTCACTTAGGTTTAAGCCCTAAAGTTCAAGAAAAAAACGCTGGTCCAGAATTTCTCCCATGGCCCCAAAGGTCTCCATGAAACACCTGCTAAACGCTTAACCTCCACTGCTACATTCGACTGTTTTAGATCCTCCCAGAGAAAGTGAAAGAAAGCACTATACACTTTATAGATACAGACATAGATACTATTTCTATATATGTGTGTGTGTGTATATATATATATATATATATTATCCTTGCTGCAGGGCATTTTGGATCTTAATTCCATAGCCAGAAATCGAACCTGCGTCCCTGGTGTTGGAAGCACAGAGGCTTAACCAATGGACTGCCAGGTAAGTCTCAACACTACATGCTTTATAAAACAGGACAACTACAACGCTGTGTTAACGAAATCTGCAAAATCAACCCATGTTCTACTTTGTGGTTTCAACCAACATTTGGGGACCTCTTTGTCCACTGAGATTTATGGAATATACGCATAGATTTGCCTTGATGGCTGAACTACCCAGGACTCATTAAGGTAACAGGCCAGAGCCTTTGGCAATGGAATTTGAAAAGGAAAATGAGAAGTCGAGTTTTTCCCTTTTGATGAGATTTCTTTCTTTTTTTTTTTTTTACCATGCCACGTGGCAATGTGGGATCTTAGTTTCCCAACTAGGTATTGAACCACACCCATTGAGTTGGAAACCCACAATTTTAATCACAGGACTACCAGGGAAGTCCCTTGATGAGATTTTTAAATTGAAAGAAACTGAGTTCAAAAAAAAGATGGAAAACCATTTCCTCAGAACTATGAGATATCCGTGCTCTAGTGTGAAAAGGAGACTCCCCAGTCCTGTAATGACTTTTTTTGCGGTGGGGAAGGCTTCCCCATTATGGATGGAGCCTCCTGAGATGTACTGTGAATTCATTCCCCAGGTACCATGCTCTTCTGAAGAGAACCAGAGATCTCTTCAAGAATATTAGAGATACCAAGGGAATATTTTATGCAAAGATAAGCATAATAAAGGACAGAAATGGTAGGGACCCAACAGAAGCAGAAGATATTAAGAAGAGGTGGCAAGAATACATGGAAGAACTGCACAAAAAAGATCTTCATGACCCAGATAACCATGATGGTGTGATCACTCACCTAGAGCCAGACGTCCTGGAATGCACAGTCAAGTGGGCCTCAGGAAGCATCACTACAAACAAAGCTAGTGGAGATGATGGAACTCCAGTTGAGCTATTTTAAATCCTAAAAGATGATGCTATGAAAGTGCTGCCCTCAATATGTCAGCAAATCTGGAAAACTCAGCAGTCGCCACAAGACTGGAAAAGGTCAGTTTTCATTCCAATCCCAAAGAAGGACAATGCCAAAGAATGCTCAAACTACCGCACAACTGCCCTCATCTCACACGCTAGCAAAGTAATGCTCAAAATTCTCCCAGCCAGGCTGCAACAATACGTGAACCGTGAAATTCCAGATGTTCAAGCTGGATTTAGAAACGGCAGAGGAACCAGAGATCAAATTGCCAATGTCCATTGGATCATAGAAAAAGCAAGAGTTCCAGAAAAACATCTACTTCTACTTTATTGATAACGCCAAACCCTTTGACTGGGGAGATCATACCAAACTGTGGAAAATTCTTCAAGAGATGGGAATACCAGACCATCTTACCTGACTCCTGAGAAATCTGTATACAGGTCAAGAAGCAACATTTAGAACTGGACATGGAACAACAGACTGGTTCCAAATTGAGAAAGGTGTACATCAAGGCTGTATACTGTCACTCTGCTTATTTAACTTATATGTAGAGTACATCATGAGAAATGCTGGACTGGATGAAGCACAAGCTGGAATCAAGAGTGCCAGGAGAAATGTCAATAACCTCAGATATGCAGATGACACCATCCTTATGGCAGAAAGCAAAGAAGAACTAAAGAGCCTCTGGATGAAAGTGAAAAAGGAGAGTGAAAAAGCTGGCTTAAAACTCAACATTCAAGAGACTAAGATCCTGGCATCCGATCCCATCACTCCATGGCAAATAGAAGGGGAAACAATGGAAACAGTGACAGACTTTATTTTTCTGGGCTCCAAATCACTGCAGATGGTGACTGCAGACATGAAATTAAAAGACACTCCTTGGAAGAAAAGCTATGACCAACTTAGACAGCATATTAAAAAGTAGAGATATTACTTTGCAAACAAAGGTCTGTCTAGTCAAGGCTATGGTTTTTCCAATACTGAGAGCTGGACTATAAAGAAAGCTGAGCGCCGAAGAATTGATGCTTTTGAACTGTGGTGTTGGAGAAGACTCTTGAGAGTCCCTTGGACTGCAAGGAGGTATCCATGGTGTACGTGTTTTGCAGTCTGTTTTTCTACCTTTTTCAGGCAGAATTGTGAAAAACTAGACAAATAAGAGTCTTTCTCAAACCCTACCATATAATTGGTAGAATTTGTGGGCCTTTCTTGCTTTCTATCTCCCAATCGCTGGGGAACAAAACCAGCCAGATGGCTGATGGCCAGAGCAGGCAGCATGTTGGGGCGTGGACACTCACCCTGACACCGTGAGCTTCACCTTGATCTGGTAAGACACCAGGATCCCCATGACGGTCTTGTCTATTCCCTCTTTTATGCTGTTCAAACAGAAAAGAAAAACGGAAGAATGCAGAGGAGCAGTAGGAAGCAGAGATCAGATGGATCAACCCTTCTCTCTAGGCTCTCCAAGTGGGGGACCACCCTCTCCAAGAGACCAGGTCATCCGTGTTCTGCTGTGTCCTCACTGTCTGGGGCGCTGGAAGGCAGCCCTGACACTGGGTGGATAGAGGGCTCGGAATTTGTCGTCATTCAGTCACTAAGTTGTATCCAACTCTTTGCAACCCCATGGACTGCAGCATGCTAAGCTTCCCTGTCCTTTGCTATCTCCTGGAGTTTGCTCAAACTCATGGGCTTCCCAGGTAGCTCAGTTGGTAAAGAATCTGCCTGCAATGTAGGAGACCCTGTTAGATTCCTGGGTCGAGAAGATCTGCTGAAGAATGGATATGCTACCCACTCCAGTATTCTTGGGATTCCCTGGTGGCTCAGCTGGTAAAGAATCCATCTGCCTGCAATGCAGGAGACCTAGGTTTGATCCCTGGGTTGGGAAGTTCCCCTGGAGAGGGGAAAGGCTACCCATTCCAGTATTCTAGCCTGGAGAATTCCATGGACTGTATAGTCCATGGGGTCACAAAGAGTCGGACACGACCGAGTGATTTTCACATTCACGTCAGTTGAATAGGTGACACTATCCAACCATTTCATCACCCCCCTTCCCCTCCTGCCCTCAGTATCTCCCAGCATCAGAGTCTTTTCCAATCAGTCAGCTCTTCTCATCAAGTGGCCAAAGTATTGGAGCTTCACCATCAGTCCTTCCAAGGAATATTCAGGACTGATTTGTTTTAGGATAGACTGGTTGGATCTCCTTGCTGTCCAAGGGACTCTCAAGAGTCTTCTTCACAGCACCACAATTTGAAAACATCAACTCAAGGCTGGGGATTAGGAGTGGGCTTTGCTCTACCATTGACTGACCCAATGTCCTTGGCTGAGCCTCTCATCTGGTAAAACCTCAATTTCCTCATCCATGAAATGAGTAGAAATTCACCTTTCTCACCAAAGAAAGCATGGAGAGATGAGCGTGTTTATACAATACTCCACGAACCATGGAAGATCTTTCCAAATGCACATGTCATTTTGAACTTTGTGATCCCTTCACCCTTGAGTTCCTGGATCTAGGGTGTTGTCTCCCTGTTTGCCCATCTCCCAGAGCATCACAGACATACTTAGCATCTAACACGCCAGCTGGTAAATTGTCCTCAGAAACCCTTTGGCTCCCATGATCCTGCTTTTTGCCTGGTGTTCACTGCTCATCTCAGAGCTTTTCCTGACAGCATCACCTGGAGGCAATCACTGGGGCCATGGGTCACACAGGAATGGGGTTGGGGGGTGGTATGGGGAGCTGGCAGTGAGCCCCGAGCCTGGTCACAGCTCCTACTCTCAATCCTCAGGGCTCATCAGCACACATGCTGCCAGGAACGGAAGCCCCAGAGGACAGTGAGGAGTGGCAAGGATATTTGACTTAGAAGCTTCGATCTAGTTTTTACTGGATCCGCTGGCTCAATTCAGTCCAACATTCTGAGTTGGGTCAGCAGATCAGTGCTTAGTTTCATTTAAATTGAGCTGACGTCCATAGCCCTCAGGACCTCCTGTTCCTTACCTTTCCAGATGGAAATGAATAAATGATGTTCCCATCCTCCGTGAGGTACTCAGTTGAATGCTAGCTGATGCTATTTCTTAGAGGTACTGGCTGACTGTTCTGGAGCACTTCTGTGTGCCGGCCCTACATCTGATGTGGCCTGTCTCCCATAATCCATGTCAGCTCTCATACCCTACGGATGGGGAACCTGAGGTCCTCGCTCAGACAGCTGATGGGGTGGCCCAGACGGTCAGCAAGGGAGCGGGGCTTTGGCACAAGGCTGTCTTCAGAGCTGTAGTCGCTATGTCATACCAGGTGCAGGTGAGAGGGTCCCTGCTCGGGCCACTGAGCATTAGTTTTGCACCGCTGGCCCCCATGCTGTGTGCCAGCCCTAAGCCCAGGACTGGGATGAGAAGACTCAGACCCCTTCCCCTGACCTCGCCAGCACCGAGTCTCGAGGGCTCACATGGTGCTGGAGGCCAGGTTCGTGTCCTCATGCTTGATCTTCCCGTCCAGGGCGATGCCCCTTCTCTCACGGTTGTTGGACAGCAAGGGCACCAGCGTCAGTGTCTTGGTCAGCGAGGTGTTTGGCGGCACTTTTTCCCTGCAGGAAGAAACACGGCGGATTTAGCCAGTTTCTCTTACAGGCTTAAGGCTACCACGGCCCCCAGGAGACCTTGTCTACACTCACGCAGTTCCCAGAACCCACGTTCCCCACGACTCCCAGGAAAGACAGCCCGGAAGGGGCTGTGCATGTCTCAAGAGAAGGAGGAGAGCGTGAGTGACATCTCACAACAGGCTGGCAGCAACGTTGGAGCATTTCTCAGCCTGCTCCCATGGCTGAATTTCTGGAATGTTCTGTGGGGTGAAAGGAGACCGACTGGCCCAAGGATCAGGAACCACACCCAGTTTCCTCCTGAGATTCCATGAAGCACATGATGGGCTGCAGGGCGACCAGTCAGGGCCAGTAGCAAGCCCAGGCTGGGCGTTGTCCCTGTCAGGAGGACCAATGTGTGCCCAGGGAGTCCCCCACGTGAGCTGGACAGACTGGGCAGTTTGGGGTTCAGAGCAGCAGAGGCTCTTTCTCCCCCAGATCGCCTCCATCAACAGCTGGGCAGGGCATCTCAAGCAACTGATAGACACAGGGACCCCCTGACAAACAATGGGCCTGGTTGCAGTGGGAGGGCATGGCAGCGTGGTTTCCCCAGGTCAGGCAGCGTCCCCGGCTCACGGAGCAGCGCCTGAGGCTGGAGAGTTGGCTCTGCTGCTAGTTTGCGGGCTGCCCCCAGGCCTGTGCCAACAGCCACCACGCAGAGCCCAGGCAGGCTGTAGCCGTGTTCCTGGCATAACCTTTGTCCTTGCGTCTGGGCAGGAGAAGGCAGGGCCCCGGAAACCCTGCCCAGGAGTCAGCCTTCGGCCCTTTCAGCCCGCCCCCAGACAGATGGGGAGCCCCACCGCCACCCTCCTCAGTCTCCCTGGGGAGTTGAAGGCGGCTGTGGCTTTTCTGGCCTCCGAGTGCACATAGGAGGTTCCTGGGCACACACCCTTTACAGAATCCTGCTTGAGACAAGGTGGCCCACATCCTTGCCTTTGCGACCAGGGGGAAATCTTCTTTTAATAAGCTTGGTTTGGGCAGCAGAGTAACAGAAGCAGAAATTACCTTGTGAAGGTAACTACAGTAGGAAGGGGCCCCCAGGCTGGCCTTGGACCACGGCCTGTCCTGCTGCACCCTGGCCGATGGCCTCTGCCAGGACTCTGGACCAAATCCCCACCTGGCCACTTCCCAGCACCTTCAGGATCTGGGACTGGATGGTGGGTAACAGCTTGGGTATCAGGGCTGACCTGGTTCCCAGGTGGCCTGCCCCCCAGAAACCCCAAAGCCTCATTTTCACTCCCATATTTTTGAGGGTACTGAGGATGGTGTCCAGTGTTCTGTGACTCTTTGATGCAAAATGAGCTGAAAAGAGGACCAGATAATGAGGTATATGAGGGGAAACCTCAGCTGGGGGCCATTTCCCCCTATCGTTGGGCACATGCCAACAGGTGAGCCAGGAAGACTCCTGAGCACCGGGATAGGCAGGGATGCAGTCTGAAAGGTGGAACTGACCCCGGGCCTGGCCCTGCGGAGGCAGTTAGTGGTTCATTTCCTGCTTCTCTCCCCTGAGATGTAAACTCTGGCCAGGTTCTGCTTTAAGTAACAGTTTATCCCAAAGTGGCCTTTTAAATATTATGTAATGTTTTCTTGCTGAATCGGCTGTCTTTCCTCACTGCACTGCCTTCCTCCAACGATGAGAGTATTTTTGTCGTACAATGGGGCTTGGAAAACAGGAAAACACCTTCCCAAATGATCCTTCCTGGGTGGGGGGTTGGTAAACTCCCCGAAAGCTGTGTGTTAAATGAACCTGAGTGCCTAGCACAAAGCAAAACCAGTCAGGTCTCTTGCTGAACCATGAAGAAGCCATCACAGGATTCTCATTTGGGTTTTACTGTTTGTTTGTTTGCCATTTGATTTTTATTCTAATGGAGGGAGAAAAGTCACTCATGACAAGTGGGATGGCCTTCTAATTTCCTCGTCATGGGTACCAGATTTTCAATTTGTGGAGAAGATCCAAAAGATAGAGAACTCTCATGTGCGCTGACAAGTTATTTGATGATCTGCTCTGGGGGTCAGAAACAGTATCAGATTCCTACCCACTTATTTAAGGAGCAATAGAAAGCTCCAGCTCTTCCTGCTGTGATGGTTCAGGCTTCATCTTTCTCCTCCCCATCATTTCCTAGCTTGACCCAGCTCTCAGAACTCCTGTGAGCGAGCACAGCATTGAGAGGCTAACTTGCTTGGCGGCCCTTGAAGTGAGAAAAGGGGAAGGACGTGGCAAGCTGGGGAGCTGGCTGACCGTTCTACTTCCTTCTTCAGTGATGACGGAAAAGGGGAACTTGACAAAGAAGCCGGAGACGCCCAGGAAATAGAAACCCAACCCGCTACTCACTGTGTTTCCTCCGCAGCCACTGGCTTGATGTAATAATCACTAGAGTAGAGAACCACGTTGGCCACTTGTTCCACTGCAAAGGGAGGACAGGGTAGGGTGACTCAGTGCGGGGTCCTGCACGCTGTTTTCCGGGGGACGTGGTTGGCCTTCCCTCTTTAACGGCCATTTGAGTGCACCTCTCAAGCTCAGCTTTTAGGCTGAGATTCCTGTTCTGGCCTCAGGCCAGGCTTCCCAGGTAACGCTAGTGGTAAAGAACCTGCCTGCCAATGCAGGAGACATAAGAGAGGCAGGTTCCATCCCTGGGTTGGGAAGATTCCCCTGGAGGAGGGCATGGCAACCCACTCCAGTACTCTTGCCTGGGGAATCCCACAAACAGCGGAGACTGGCGGGCGACAGTCCATAAGGCTGCAGAGTCAGACACGACTGAAGCGACTCAGCACACACACGATAACCTGCTCTGTGTCAGCTCCCAGCCAGGAGCCAGTCTCCTAAAACCGCACCTCCTGGGAGACCCCTCCTCCCCACTGAGCTCACAGCACATGCCAGGTATCCTTCCCAAGCACACAAGCTCGCAGTGTCCCCAACTCACCATCTGCTCTCCTTCCCTAAACGTGCCCCTTTCCAACTTTCTCTCTCTTATTTACTGAGCATCTCCTTCTGGTTGCCCAAGCTAGAAACAGTCAGGAGGTAGCACAGGATTGATCTGTGGGCGTGGTGTGGCAGATAGGAAGGTGGGCTCTGGGGCCAGACTACCTGGGCTCAATTCCCCGCCTGGCCATCAGCAGTGGGGTAGTTACTGAGCTCCCCTGAGCCTCAATTTCCCCATCAGCAAAATGGGAGTGATAACTGCATCTAACTTATATAGTAGTTGTGATGATTAAAAAGGTGATTTTTAATTTTTTTTTTTCGGCCACGCCTTGTAACATGAATAACTTCTCCAACCAGGGATTGAACCCACACCTCCTGCAGTGGAAGCACGGAGCTTCCTGGGCCACCAGGGAAGCCCTCAAAAAGATGATTTTTAATTTCCATTAAAATCAAATTTGAGAATCGAAAGAAATAATTTGTGTGAACTGGTCAACACAGCGCTCGGCCTATACAAAGTTCTCAATATCTGGCTTCAGAAATTCAACAGCTTCTTTCAAACACTAGGGGTTCGGATGTTTGGATTCATAAAATTTTGAGAAACAACTTAAAAAAAATAATTATCAAATGAGACTTTCTCCATCCTGCTGCTTTGTGAAATACCATATGGAACACTACATACAACATGCTAAATAAATCACGCCAGGTCCTACAGAGACTTAAAGGCATAGAAACTAAACTCACCTAAAAACAAAGCCTTAACATAAGCATGTATATTAGCATTAAGAAAAATCTAGAATATTTTAGTATGAGTGCATCTGATTCCTGAGCTTTATCTATGATGGACAAGAGGGAGAGAAGAACTTAGTGGATTACACTTAGGTGACCAGCTGTCCTGGTCTGCCTGGGGCTGGCCCATTTTAGCACTGGAAGTCCTTGGTCCTTGGTCTTGGTTAACCCAGGACAGTTGGTCACCCTAACTCTGTCTCAGTCATCAAGGGTCTGAGGGAGAAATAAACGGACATTTGAGAAATGAACCTGGACATCCCTTCCAGGTCATTCTATCACGTCTTTTTACTTCGTGCACATGAGACAGAGATCTGAGCATCCCCCCTCACTTTGACGCCCTTTGACCTGAGGCAGTGTGCTGGACCAGTGGGAACAGTAAGTCAGAGGCCCCTCTCCCAAATATATGGGAGGCCGGGCCATTACATGGCAACATAACAGTAGCCGTGACAGTGGGGATGACCATTTACAAAGCATGTCCAGTTCACTCAATCAACAGATTATAAAAAAAAAAAAAAAAAAACCTAGGAAGGTAGACCAGGAAGCCCTGTTGTGACTGACTGCTGGATTCTGGGAGGATGTGCACAGCACAGGCCCATAGTGGAGCCCAGGGTTCTCAAGCCAGGTCCCCCCCACTACTCTGTGCAGAAAGGAAACCCCTTCTCCTCCTCACCCTCACCCTCACCACCCAGACCTGGACCCTCCAGGAAGGCAGGACAAGGAAGGACGGGAAGATGTCCTGTGAGGGGTGTTGTCCCAGGATGGAAGACGGCTCTAAGCTGGGCAGGAGGCTAGAGAGAGGACACTAAAGGGACCTCCTCCTCTAAGGTCCTGCTGCCCTGCCAACAGAGACAGACGGGAGGTTCCCAGGACCCAGGAGGGCCTGAGAGACCTGAGGAGAGACCCCGGGAAGCATGACCCCTGGGGACTTGGAAGGCTCTGCCGTCCAGCTTGGAGCAGAAGGTCCTACCTAGCACTTTAATCTTCTTCACGGTCTTCTCTGTGCTGTTGGTCACGGTCACGGTCACAGGAATGGGTTCCCCGTGGTAATAGATCTGAAGAAGTTACCAGATGGGGCAGAAAAGGGGAAGAGAGCCTGGTCATGTCTTTCTAAATTCATCCCAGTCCTTTAACTGGAGGCAAAGTGGCTGAATCCCCATGCTTTCGAGGAAGACAAGGTGAGGCATCATGCTCCTGTGGGGATGTGTCTGGAGCAGGTTCTGCCCTGTGTGTGGGAGGCTGGGGCCATGACAGGGGCTCCGGCTTCGACGCCCAAGTCCTAAGAGTCACGCAGAGCTGGCCTGGGGCTCTTGAATGGGGTCATGAAGTTATTTGGGGGACAATGAGTGAAAAAAGAGGAGAATGTGGTGAGGGGCAGAAGTGGAGCTGGTCCAGTGGTGACTCCATGTTATACCATACGGGCATGTTCTCGGACACACACACACACACACATACACACACATGCACACAGACGGTCTGCTGGGCTTTTGTCAATGTGTGTGTGACTCTTGTTGACCAGAGGGACCAGAGACAGCCCTGGCCAGCAGTTCTTCATCTTTCTTGGCCATGACGTTCACACATGGCACAGGCACCCCCTTATCGTTACTGCCCAACTTCAATTTGAGGGAAGCAAATAATCTGTAACACCCGTTGATGCTGCACTAAGAGGCCCCTTGGGGCAGAGACAGGGTTGGGGGGCAAACCTTCCCCACGTTGCTGGGACCCACAATGAGTTGAATGCAAGCCAGCTTGGCCCTATTCTAAGGGTCACCTTCACTGACGCCAAGTTATGAAAAAGTCCAGTCATCCTCATAGGCTGGTATTTACCACTACACCCAAGACTGCCCGCAGCCCACCCCCAGCTGAGGGCCCGGGGCGGGCTCCCCAAAGGCCAGCTCCACAGTCACCTCTTTGCTGAGGGATACGGCGAGGCGCAGGGGCTTGTCCGACATGAAGAACTGCCAGGAGGCCTCGGCTCGGGGCTGGGGACCCATCTCGAGCGGCGCGTGCTGTACCTTCCGGATCAGCAAACGCACGGAGCTCCTGCAGACGAGATGTCCCGGACGGTCCCGGAATCAGCACTTGGGCCTCCTCAGGATGGCCCAACAGGTCGGCCCTCCATCCCCCACCTCATCCCCAGGCTGGGATCCCTCGGGGATGCTCCTGATGGATGCAGAAGGACCGGTAGCTGGGTCAGGTTTGGGGGCCGGGGCCTGGTGGGTGGTGTGGACCCGTCCGCCCTCCAAGGGTCCCTCACACCCTCCGTGAGGACCCCAACTTGGCTCCTCTCGGGTGTAGCTGCAGTGGGAATGTGTGCCTACATGACGTTTCAGAACTCTCTACAAATGTGACACCTTGTCATTGCCATTCGGTACAGGCGTCCTCTGGGTATGAATGCTGAGTACGAGGGAGCAAATGTTGAGAGCACAGTTGGAAACCTCATTCAGGAGCAAGAAAAACAAATACCAGGGTCTGGGAGGACAGGAGTCACTGCTTAGTGGGCAGAGTTTCTGTTCGGAGTGATGAGAGCATTTGGGATACAGGTAGTTTGGAGATATTTCCCAAATGCTATCATCATTTATATACCATTCAGGATAGATATATCATCATATATATATCCCATATGTATTATCATATATATCCCAAATGCTATACATAGATAGCAGACAGTATACACGTGGTTATACAAGGTAATAACTGCTTAATACCATTGAGCTATACACTAGAAAAAGTTAAAATGGTCAACTTCGTGTTGTGTATATTTTACCATCATCACAACAAAATGCAAGAGAAGAAGAAAACTCAAGGGACTATGGAGGCTTTCAAGAGCTTACATGAGCCCTTGAGGTTGATAACGCTCCTGTCATTTTCTTCTGCTTTCCCCCTATATGGTCAGCCACGGCTGCCCACCCCATTCGTAGATGGTCATTCCTGATGGCTCTGACCTGGGGAGGCTCCAGGACCCACTACACCAGCCTAGTGGGAAGAATCCGTCTCGCAAACATAAAGTGACAGGCGCTTTCTCACCCCCACCTCTTAACCCCAGACCCCTCACCTATTCACAGCCACACTCTTACTTCTTTGGAATTTTGTCCTCTTCCATATCTGCGCTGTGCGTGGCGAATGCTTTGATCTCGAAGTCGACCCCACAGCTCTGAAAGGGCGCAAGAGAAGAGACAGGGCTGCGGTCTGCACCTCCCTTCTGGAGCCGGATGGGCTCCCAGCTCACTTGGGGGGGATGTTTCTGGCACTTTCTTTTTCTCCATCAGCCATCTGCTTTTCAGAGCTGCACCAGTATGACTAGATCTGGGGACATCCCTGGTGGTCCAATGGTTAAGCCTTTGCCTTCCATTGCAGGATAAACGGGTTTGATCCCTGGTTGGGGAGCTAGGATCCCACATGCCATGGGGCAACTAAGCCCACAGGCCATAACAAAGACCCAGTACGGCCGAAAAATAAAATAAAAAATTTTAAACTATTGTAACAGATTCTATAAAAACTTTAAAAATGGTCCACATCAAAAAAATCTTAAAAAAAAAGACTAGATCTGGAAGTGTGCTCATGATGAAATAATAGCAGTAGTGCAAGGAGAGTGCCATGGGCCCCGAAGCCCCAGCAAAGGCCACCAGCAGCTGCAAAGGGTGAGTCAGGCATCCTGACTGGTCCTCTCCTCCCTCCACCTCTCATGGCGTCCAGCCCACCCCTCGTTCAGTTGTCCTTGGGAGTGGCCGTGAGTGTATGCTGCTGACAGTCCACAGCGCCTGCGGGGGGTCCATGGACGCCCGTGCTGGGGCTCCAAATGCCCGACCCCGGCGGGCAGCTGCTCTGCGGCTCCAGCCAAGCATGGCCAGGCTGCCAGGCGATCTGGCGCTGGCAGCTCTCCCAACTTCTGAAGAGAAGCTGGAAATGGAACTTGGAGGGAAGGCTCCTGAATTTTAAAATCAATGAAATTAAAAAATCTTGCACGGGTGGAACAAATGCAACTGCCGGCCCCTCTGCCCGTCCCCGACCTGGCCCCTGCATGATATCTCCCCACCTTGTTAACCTCCTTCTCTCTTGTGTTAACACGAGGGGGCAGGGGTGGGGGCACCAGTGTGGGGATGGGCCCTCCTCCGCCAGCTAGCTCCCCACAGGCTGACGATAGCACAAAAGTCAGTCCTACTGGTCCTGTGAAACTGCGGAATCTCAACAACGCTAAAACCTGGCTTGAAAATAAATACATATCCGTACCCACCAGCACTTGGGGTTCTTAGCCCTGTGTTCTCGCTGTGCTGGTCAGCCCCTGCCATGCCCACCCCCTGCCGCTTTCCACACGAGCCAAGCCCTCCCACCTGTCTACCTGGGGCACGTGCTGTTCCTTCCTTGTAAAACGCTTAGCGCTTTTCTTTCTCTATTCAAATTGACCAGTTCCTATGTGTGCTCCTAGACCAGCGCACAAGCCTTCTCAGGGAGGAGAGAGACCGTCTATTTCACTCACAGGGCTGCTCATGGTTAGGAAATGCTCAAGGCAAGTGATAGGCTCATTATATGTTCTCTCTACTTTTGGGTATGTCTGAACTCTTCCACAATAAAAGGCTTAAAGGATCACAACCTTGCTTGTTAATTGGCTATACCTCAACACAAAATAAAACGTTTAAAATTAAAGAATAAAGAAATAAAACAGACTGTTACAAAAAAAAAAAAAGAGGCTATTTTAAAAAGTCCTTTGAAGGAATGAATGAATCCCTAGGATTCATTCTGGAACCAACCTTGCCCACATCTTGTGGAGCTGGCTGCAGCATCACTGAACAGGGCAAGTAGTCAGGAAACTGTGGAAAGAAACAACAGATCATTTCTTTCAGAGAATGTTATTCCACGTGTATTCTACCATGCATGCATGCTCAGCCGTGTCTGACTCTTTGTGACCCCATGGACTGCAGCACACCAAGGTCTTCTGAACAAGGGATTCTCCAGGCGAGAATACTAGAGTGGGTTGCCACTTCCTCCTCCAGGGGACCTTCCTGACCCAGGGCTTGAACTTGGGTCTCTTGTGACTCCTGCACTGGCAGGCAGATTCTTTATCACTAGTGCCACCTAGGAAGCCCATATATACATATATATGTATGTATTATATATGTAATGCGTATATGTATGTACATATTATATATATATATATATATACAAAACATAAACCTTACTATTTTAAGCATATAGTTCAGCAGCATTAAGGACGTTCACATTGTCCAGCAAAGGTCCCCACCATCCATTTCTAGAACTTTCCATCATCTCAAGCAGAAGCTCTGTACCCGTTAAACATCAATTCCCCAATTCCCTCCTCCCCCATGCCCTGGAGACCACCCCTCTACTTTCTGCCTCCACAAATTTAACTCCTCCAGATCCCTCATGTAAGTGGAATCACACAGCACTCGTCCTTAGGCGAATGGTTTCTTTCACCTAGCATCGCGTTTTCAAGGTTCATTCTTGTAGCCTGTGTCAATCTCCTGCCGTTTTAAGCCTGAATCATATAACTTTGGAGGAATATGTAATCTTAAGACCCATAAACACACCAGTGAAGAGGGTAGCTGCCCCCACATTGAGGCCAGCACCCAGGCTGTGCTCAAGGCTACAGATCTCATTTCACTAAGATCTCCTAGCTCACGGGGAACTCTTGCCTGCTTAGAAACTCCTCAGGGCCAACCGAGGGGCACGTCTTTCTTTTTATAGACGAGCAAGTGAAGGCGTGACATGCACGTATAATTAGATGGTCGGATGCAGTTGAAATATTTTTAAACTGTAGGTTGAAACGGTGCCTTCAAAGGCTAGGAGGCTATTTTCAAGGACTTAAAAAAAAAAAAAAAAGACAATGACAGCCCAGGCAATCTAGAATTTCCTCCAAGGGTGCAATTTGAAGGCCCCATTCCTTGGCTGCTGGTCACATCACAAGGTGCCGTGGGTGGAAGGAACCAGCACAGGGGTGTGTGTGTGTTGTGGGGGACATGCAACATCACCCACCGTGAGCAGGAACGGGTAGGTGTTGGCCCCCAGCTTCTTGATCAGGCTCTCCTGCAGCTTCGTGGTGGCGCCCGAGGCGCCCACGGGAGGGAACACCTGGACCTGGGAGAAGTAGAGGTCCCTGCGGAAGCTCAGGCCGATCACGTCGATGTCTTCCTGGCCGTAGCGGAAGGCACATGTCAGAGACACATACACTGGGAGAGAGACAAGAAGGGTTGGCTTGGCTGGTCGGTCGGTCGGTCGGCCTGGCACCCCTGCCTGGGCTGACACGGCCTGCCTGTGGGTCTCGGCATTCAGCATCCTGAGGCGATGGGGCCTGGGGACCTCACCACCCAGCTGGCCCTTCCCTCCCTCTGGCTTGTGTTAATTACTCTAAAGGGCTGGGTCGGTGGGTGGTGAGGCCCCTCGGAGGGGACGCATTTTGTCTCCTGACTCTACTGTTTCCCGCATCCTCCCCCCTTTCCCTCTTGATCCACCAGCTCAGGGACCTCAGGAGGCTTTTCAACAGGGTGAGGTCATTCGGGTTCTGAGGGCGGCAGGTCTGTCTAGAGTTGACAGCGAAGGTGAGAAGCAGAGGGGAAACAGCACTAGGGAGTAAAACTCACAGCTCAGGAATGCCTGATCTGGACGTGGCCTCGACAGGAGTGAGCCGGGGGCTCAGGGACCAGGTGGAGAGGGGAAACCAAGTCCCAGAGGAAATCTGTCTTTTCACACGGCTCGGAAACTTAATCGAGCTTTCTCTAAATCATTGGCACTTTGAAACATTCAATGTGGTTAGATGGATGTAAATGGTGCCCCCAGTGGACCAGAGGAATTATATGAGACTACACTATGTCTTTTGTAGGAGGAGAAGAGGGCGGCAGAGGATGAGATGGCTGGATGGTATCACTGATTCAACGAACATGAACTTGAGCAAACCCCAGGAGATAGTGAGGAACAGGAGGCCTGGCATATCCAGTCCATGGGGTCGCAAAGAGTCAGATGTGACTTGGCAACGACACATGTTTTGAGGAGGGACTGTTTACAGCTGTCGTTAATGCGGTAAGTAAAACCACATGAGGTGCCCTGTGCCTGAATGGAAAGCACGTCCACCCATGTCCTCGGGAGCCGTGGGTTGAGGATTTTGTCTGTGTCCGCCTCAAGGATAAGTGCCCCTCGGCGCTAAGCTCAGAAGAGTCACTGATCACTTGCTTATCCCTCAGCCGATGTTTGTAGGAACAAGGTGCCCAGAGATGACCTGGATTTATGCCTTCCTCTCCTGGAAACGCTTTCCTGGCCCAGGGCATGGGCTTTCAGGGCTGGAACTGGGCTCCTCCTGGTCTAAGAGAGGAGCAGCGTGCTCCAGAGAAAGCCGGAGACAGCAGAGAGGGGCAGCTGTCAGCCTGTTTCTGCCCTGCCCCCGGGATGCTGAGGGCCCTACAACTGACATACTCCAGAGCACATTCAGGGTTAGGAACAATTCCTGGTGGGTTGCCGATAGCAACAACTTTAAGAGGCACATTTCGAATGGAACTGAGTGATAACTCAGATGGGTTAAACAGTTAATTTACACAACTGTTATTAGCATCACATTGCTTGCCACACACTTCACAGCAGCCAGAAATCAATGAGTGTGCTGTGCTGCCGTGGTCCAGAACCACCAGCGTGTGCTAAGTTACTTCAGTCCGACTCTTTGCAACCTCATGGACTGTAGCCCCCGCAGGCTCTTCTGTCCATGGGGATTCTCCAGGCAAGGGTACTGGAGTGTGTTGCCATGCCCTCCTCCCGACCCAGGGATGGAACCCAGGTCTCTGACATCTCCTGCATTGGCAGGCGGATTCTTCACCACCTGGGAAGTGCCACCTGGGAAGCCAAGGACCACCCGAGTCAGCATAAAAAATACTCTGCCTTCTAGCAGCCTCCATTCCTCGCTTTTCAGATAAACTCAGAAAGGCACCCTCCTGAGTCTGCCTGGACATGGAACCACAGGACACAGTGGAAAGGGTTATGAGCACGCAGTCTGTAGGGGGGCAGCCCTGGGCTCCGGGCTCCGTCTGCCGTCCCTTATCTGGCCGGCTCGAGCAAGCGGCTTCCCTGAGTCTTCACCTCCTTCTGGGAGATGTGGACAGCGGGCTCTGGTGCAATCAGAGCCCGTGTCCCAAGGATCGTATGAGCGAGTGTGGGTGAGAGGCCCTGGCAGGGACAATGGGTGTGCAAGGGCTTCCCCACCTCTCCTTGCAAACACACACACATACACACACACACACACACACACACACACACACACACACACACATCCCCTTCCTGCAGCGAGCCAAGACCAGACCCCCACTCCCTGGAGGATGGAGGAGGCCCCCTCACCTCTCTTGCCCTTCACAAGCTCAGGATCCACCAGCACGACGCCATCTAAACCAAGAGAGAGAGAACAGTGAGGAGGGAGGACGCAGAAGAGGCTGGAGGCTTCCTGAACTCTGTGTGTGTGTGTGTGTACATATCACATGGAATCCACGTTCCTTAGGGGAACCTTAGAAAGGGAAGTAAACAAAGGGAAAAAAGTCACCCCACTTCCACTACCCAGAGACACCCATTGTCGAGATATCAATGCAGAACAATTTCTCCAGATTAGACGCATTTATGGAAAAGCTTTTACCAAAAAAATGAGATCCTACTATACTGTTCAGTTCACTGCTTTCCTCAAGCAACTGTACATTGCAAACATCTACTCACACACACATACACACACACTCACATAGTATGTATTAATCATTTAAATTGGAGCAAATAGCCACACATGTGCTCCAATGAACAGATGTATTATAAATTAGTTAATCAACCTTCTCTTGTTAACGGCATTTACGATGTTTCTGATTTTCCCCATTACAATTGAATTGCAGTGAACATCCTTATAGATAAATTTCTATCCATGGTAGAATTGAATGTGGCTTTTGATAGCATAACTGCCAAATGACCTTCTAGAAGGGACACTGCTGAAGGCCATGCTCATTTAACTGCCTAAATTGCCAGTCTTTTACACTCTTTTTTTTTTTTTAAAGACAAAACAAAGAACAATTTGAGTTGAAGTAATTATAGATTCACAGGAAGCTGCAAAGATAGTACAGAGAGGTCCCCATGTATCCTTTATCCAGTTTCTTCCAATGGCTACATCTTAGATAATTGTATACAATCTCAAAACCAGGAAGTCGACATGGGTACAGTGTGTATATAGTTCTAAGTCGTTTTATCAAATGGAGATTCTGTGTCACCACCACAGCAATCCGGACACAGAACTGTTCCCTCACCGCAGTGATCTCCCTCCAGGGCTGTGCCTTTGTAGCCACATCCAACTACCACCCCCAACAACCTTAGCCCCCTGAAACCACTATTCAGTTTTCCTTTTCTATAATGCTGTCATTTCTAAGATGTTGTATAAATGGAATCATAACGCATATGGCCTCTGGAGATTGGCTTTTCCCACTCATCATAGTGCCCTTGACACTTACAAGCTGTAGCGTGGAGACTGGCAGTTCATTTTTTTTTTCTTAATTTAAAATTAAATTAAGTTAAACCTTGGCAAAAATTGGCAATGCATTGCGGCATGTGGGATCTTAATTCCTCGACCAGGGATCGAAACCATGCTCCCTGCAGTGGAAGCCTGGAGTTTTAACCACTGGACCACCAGGGAAGTCCCGGGTGGTTCATTGTCACTGTCCAGTGTATCCCAAGGCATGGACATGCTCCAGCATGTTTAACCTTATTCATCTACTGAGAGACATTTTGGCTCTTTCTAGCTTGGAGCTATGACAGATAAAGCTGCTGTGAACAACCACATACAATTTTTTGTGTGTGAACACAATCTTTCATTTCTCTGTGATAAATGTCCAGGAATGCAAATTTCTGGGTCATATAATAAGTTTAGCTTTTAAAGTAACCGTCAACCTGTTTTCCAGAGTGGCTGTCCCATTTTACATTCTCACCAGCAATGCATGAGTGATCCAGTGTCTTCACATCCTTGCCAGCATTTGGTATTGTCACTGTTTTCAATTTTAGCCATTCTGGCTGGCGTATGATGGTACTTCGTTGTGGTTTTAATTTGTATTTCCCTAACGACTAATGTTGTTGAGCATGTTTCTTCTGTTGTTGTTGTTGAACATTTTTCTGTGTGCTCCTGTGCCACTCATATATTTTCTTCAATGAAATGTCTTTTCATTTTGTCTATTTCCTAATCACATCTTATTTTCTCTTTAAACTGCTGAGTTTTGAGCTTTCTTTATATACTCCAGAGATGAGTCCTTTGTCTCTCTCATACTCTTTAAAAATTGTCTCCAATCAGCCGGTGGCGCCTGGATGATGTTTTAATTTACATCATTAAATTGATTCTTTTAAAAAGCCAGATTAAAAAAAAAAAAACCCCACAAAACTAGTAGATGTCTGATGACTTAAAGGAAAACCAGCATTAAAAGCTCACCCTAGACCTTCCCTGGTGGTACAGTGGATAAGAATCTGCCTGCCAGTGCAGGGGACCCTGGTTCCATCTCTGGTCCGGGAAGATTCCCACATGCCGGGGAGCAACTAAAACCTGTGCGTCACAACTACGGAGCCTGAAAACTGCAACTACTGAAGCCCATGTGCCTAGAGCCCGTGTCCACAACCAGAGAAGGACCGAGATGAGACACCCGTGCACCGCTACTAGAGAGGAGTCCTGCTCGCGGCACCTGGAGAAAGCCTGTGCAAAGCAGCAGAGACCCAGTGTAAGCAAAAAATAATAATAAATAGACTAAAAACCACCTCACCCCAAACTCGACTTACCCACAGGCTCTACTCGTTCAACGTGGTCTATGTAGTCTCTCTTCCCCAGGTAGATGGTCACCTGTGAGAAGAACAGGGGTGGGTGCTCAATGGTCAAAGTACCCGAAGGTATTCATGTTAAAAATCAGCAACAACCAAAGAGGGGAAAACAGCAATGATGGAAACATTTGCACTCCTTTGGAGAAGAGGAGGTGCCTGGCGCTGCTGCTCGACCTCCCTGTCCTCCTCTCGTCCTGCTTGGCTGTAGGCAAGGCCATAGGCAGAGATGATGAACTGTGGGCAAGGAGTGGTCTTTCCTCAGCCTCCGAAACTGCTCCAAGGAATTTTTCCCATCTCTTCAGAAAGACCCTGTTCTCCCGGCCTTTTCTCACCGAGCAGGATCTGCTATTAACCAGGCAAACTTGGTGGGTTCATTGCTGATACTTTAGTGGAAAGTGATGCTTATGTGCATGAGGCTCCTTCCTGTCAGCTGTTTGCATGTTAAGCCTTTCATTTCTAGCTGTGATCGAAATGTGTTTCTCCTCCTTGTTAGAAGACTATCTGGACTCAGCAAGAGGCAAATGTTCTGGGGTCCCCAAAATCCTATCGGGTGAGCATCTATACAGAGAGAGACACCTGAAGAAGTGGGGAAGGAGTCTCGGCTAGGGAGCGAGAACCATGTCCCAGCCCTCGTCCTGTCTGTTTCAACGCCCCTGGCAACAAAGGTCTCTGTACCAACCCCTATCGTGGGACAGCGTGGGTTGGATTCACCACCACTCACCACCTTAAGCCATGGCACTGTGACCGTGGTGGTAAGAATTCTTTCATGCATCTTTCAGCCATCACTGTGTCTAGTGCAGTGTCTGGTACAGGCAAGAATTTAATCAACATCTGCTAAGTGCATCAGTGAGCGAATGCAGGGATCCTGGCTAGCTCCCCTCTTCCCCAAGCCTCTGAAATTCATAGATCTATCTCCTTGGACACTCAAAATAGTTTCTGTTGGCATTAAATCATCTGCTATATCTGGTCCCTCATAGCGGTTATCCAGGAGTGGATCTCTGTGGCTTCCAGGTTATTTGTGTGATTGACGTTGAAGCACCTGATCATAACCAGGTGATGGGGGTGGGTTATGGTGAAAGGATGCTTTTTGGGTGAAAAAAAAAAATTCAGTGTGTAAAAAGCCCACTGCCAAGAGAATGCTTCTGGAAATGCCTATGGTTTCATCTGCAGCTACATAGCCACCAAATGGGGATGCAAGCGTCCAGAAAGGGTCTTGCAGGACCAGACCCTAAAGATTCCAGGAGGATGTGGAAGCATTTGAAACAGGATGAAAGGCCTGCAATTAAGGAGTATGTGGTGCTTGTCCTGTACCAGGCACAAAGCTAAGTACACGGAGCACGTTATTTCATTTAATCCTCACAACTACTCTATGGCCTAGAAATTAAGCCCATTTTATGGAGGAGAACACTGAGGCTCTGGTTGCATTGGCAGCAAAGTGGAGAAGGGACTGGCAAAAGGAAAGCCAGGTAGGCAGCTGAAAGTGGTCAGGGTGAGGGCGAACTGAGGAATGAACAGGAAGGGAGAAGGTAAGGGGACAGAATGTCTTCTTTTTCAAGCTTTGGCTGTGAAGGAAGGAGAGCTGGAAAGGGGACAGGATCAAGGCACATTTTCTGTTCTTGTTCTTGTGTTTAAGATGCATGAGGTGGGTCCTCACTGTCATGCTCAGGCTGGTACTGGAAGAGAAAGAGAGATAGCCCCGGAGGGAGGAGGCTTTGGGATAGGACACAAAGGAGGTGATGGGCCACAACCCAGGCTGTAAGTAGCATGAACCTCAATGGAAGCAACAGCATGTCCCCTGCTGCAACTGGAAGCAAGGGGAAGAGACAGGAGCAGGTGGAGAAAGAGAGGTGGACGAGGCGAGGCTCCAGCCGGTCTGCTGCTTACCCAGCTGACAGCCACGTGCGCCATCGTCATCGATAAAAGTCACCAATCATCGCATAAAGGGGTCAGCATCTCACCATCCCCAAGTGGTTGTGTTAAGGAGGCTACCCCAGAGGATCGTTCTTTTTTCCCCCAGTTTTATTGAGATTTAATTGACATATTGTTTAAGGGGTACAATATAATGATATATAGCTAAATCACAAAGCTATAGCCACAATGAATTTAGCTAACATCCATCATGAAGGATGATTCTTGAATGCCCTGCTCCCATTCTTTTGGCTCAGGATGGGCTGAAGGTGGGCATGTAATCGGTTTTGACCAACGAGGTAAAGAGAAGTCTGATGGAGAAATACCTCCTCACCCTTAAGAGACCCCAGGAATTAACAGCCTTCTTCTGGAAGGAAGTGAAGGTGAGTCCCTGGGAGCCGGAGCAGCCGTGTTGCCACCAGCCAGAGGATGAAGATCGTAGAAGCAGGAGGAGTGGAGAGATTTGGAGAGAAGCTGACCCAGGGCCCCGGCACACCACGCCCGAGGCCAGACAAAACCTTGCAGTAGGAATGATCCTAATACAGAGAGAGTCATGGATAAACTATTTTTTCCTCCGAAATACAAAAATTCTAAGCTTCCCAGGTCAAAGGAGGTTAGCTAGGTGGGAGTAGGGAGAAAGTGAGAAAGTGATAATGCCCAGCAGTGGTTTCTCTCTTCTTTTGCCAGAAGTCAAGATAAAGTTCACTGAAAAGATGCAAGTTGGAAGAGAGCTGGGAGGATGAAAGATTGCAGGGTACCTGACTTGTCACCCTGAAGAATCAGAGGACTGGATGGAAGTGATGGAGATCCTCAGGGAGGAGAGGAGAGGGCTAGAGGAGAGTGTCTGTGCAGAGCCCGGGAGGTCCGGGAAGCTTCGGAGTTTCTTTAAGGCCCAGTGTGGGCTTCAGGAGTCATCTAGAAGGATGACCTAGGTCCACACCCTCCAGGACTTATCTACTAGTGGCCACTAACACCTGAAATGCGGCCGCTCGAAACCGCCATGTGCTGTAAATGCAGAACACACATCACGTCTCAGCAACTTAGAAAATAAATTCAACATATGTCATCAATCTTCACTGGAAGGACTGAGGCTGAAGCTGAAGCTCCATTACTTCGGCCACCTGATGCAAAGAGCCAACTCATTGGAAAAGGCCCTGATGCTGGGAAAGATAGAGGGCAAAAGGAAGAGGGGGTGACAGAGGATGAGATGATTGGATAGTATCATTGACTCAACGGACATGAGATTGAGCAAACTCCAACAGATAGTGGAGGGCAGGGAGGCCTGGCGTGCTGCAGTCCACGGGGTTGCAAAGAGTCAGCCATGACTTGGGGGCTGAACAAACCACGAACAAGTGTCATCGATATTTTTATACCATTTACATGTTGAGGTGATAGTTTTTTGACTATGTTGGGTTAAATAAAATGTAGTATTAAAATGAATTCCCTGTTTCTTCTTACCATTTTAACATGGCTAATAGAAAATTTTGAAATTAGAAGTGCAGCTTGCATCGGATGGCGCAGAACTAGGCTGTCAGCGCCTGAGAATCCACTGAGCCATGCCAGGAGACACCATCCACAGAGGCTGTGGGGCGGGCCCTCGGTTGGGTATCCCAGGCCAGGACGTTCACAGACACATCCAGACCACCTGCCGTCTCCCTGATGGAGCCCACAGTGGCGTCACCACTGCTGGGTACACAGGGTGCCAGGTACACAGTGAGCACTGTGGGGCATCGGGAGACGCACCCTTATCCAGTGGTCCTGGAGGCCCATTAGGGCTTGAGAGCTTGGCGCCTGGGGTGGGTGACAGCAGGTAGAGAATTGCGTGACCCAGCATCAGCACTCTCTCCAGGCAGGTAGGCAAGACGACAGAAAAAGGCCCAAGCAAATTACAGGTGCTACCAAAACATCTGAAATGTAAGTCAAGGGTTCAAGGCTAGAAAAAGAAGTAAAACTGGAGGAGAGGGATTGGGCACTGGGAGATCAGGAGAAAATGAAGGGTCCTGGGGCTGCAGTCTTGTTGAGATGGAAGAGAAGTACTATTTCTGCAAGTCATCCCTTTACATCTCATTTATCATCCCAGCAGATGGAGACGGATGACACATCGCTTCCATTGACCTCACAGGGTTTTGACATTGATCCCATTTATTCAAAAAATCTCCTTAAAAAAAAATCATCACTCTAGCCCCTCACATCTGCCCCACTTACCGATTTATCACGGGAGATCTTCTTGAAGATAACGTGGTTTGGGGCGGGCTTATTGGCCTGCATGTTGGCTGCCGTGTTAACTGTCCCTGGCGGTTTCTTCCACTTTAGGGTGTACGTCAGGTGTTAGAGGGCTGCAGAAAGGTAAAACCATCCTAAATATAATGTCTAGAACATTCCCGGAATAAAACCTACTCATGAGATGCTGTGCATCCATTAGACATTTCCTTCTACCTTGATATTCACATTTGACTCAATAAGGCCTTTGTCTGGTTTGTATTTCACTACAGTGAGCTGTTTTTTTTTTTTTTAAGGTATTTATTTTTTCTTGATAAGCCTCAAACGCTTCTTAGTAAGCCTCACCGGCAAACCTCACTTCAGCTAGATTCCCACGAGAAGGTTTTACTTTGAGACTAAGCCTTGGTATCGTCACAGTAAGCCAGATTGATTTTAAAATTCTATCTTGACGATGTAGCATGGCAATTAAGGCAGAGAAAGTTCCTGCAAACCACAACCTAACCACTTCATGAATATCATTTGAAAAATCCATTAAATCCCCTAAAAGTTCTGCTCAGCAATTCACACTAAGCAGAGTTCTCTCTCACCACCCCCAGCTCTACCTACAACAAAAAGGCCGTTGGAGCTGTCTGAAATTCAGCACCTTCTGAGTTTCCTTAACAAGCAATGTCCGTGGACAGTAACTGGGTTAGACTGACTGCACGAAGATGCCAGTCTCCCCGGTCCTGGCTCTTTCCTGGCCTGCCCTGAGGTTCTGAGAAGGCTTTGCTGGAGGGTGGTCACGTACCTCGTGCGACCAGCTGGGAGGGCCCAGGAGGTGGGGAGAGGGTGTCTGTGCCCTCTGGGGTGAGCAGCCAGCCAGCCCCTGCTCTGTCTACCCAGACAAGTCCACACAGGGCCCGGCTGACCGCTCAGGGGGATTTGTAGGGAACTGGGAGAGGGTGCCCCACACCCACGTCTCAGGGTCTAGAAGCCAAATCCCATTGAAGAAGCAGCGTGGTAACTGGATTAGTGCTGAGGCGGAGGAAATGGTAGCTTCAGCAGTTCTCAGCATTAGGCAAGGGCCTCTCGGTCTCCCTCCAGAGGGGCTCACGGTGGGCTCACAGGAGCCAACCAGCTTGAGCGGGAAAGGGTGGCGGGGGCAGGGATGACAGCTAGACCAAAGCTACTTTCTATCTTAACCCACTTTGGGTTCTGGAAATAGACTGATTATCCCTTCCTCCCGCTATCACCAGGAGAAGGGATTTTCCAGAGCTCAACCAACTTGATTAAACTCAGCAGGCAGCTGATGCAACCTTGGGGGCGGGGATAGAGACAAAAAGGTCAAGGAGAAATGTCAACCTCAAGAGGAGTCCTGGCATTAAGCAAGCCAAACGGGTGCTGGCCTTCTCCTCTACCCTGTGTCCTACCCATTAGGTCCCGAGTCCTGTTAATTTTGCCCCCCGCGTCCTACGAATCGGTCTAGTCTTCCCACCCCACAGGGTCCACACCAGCCCCTTGGCTTTCCCAGACTATAATGTCTCCTGCTGTCTGACTACATCCTTCCAAGCCCTGAGCAGCCACCCTCCCGCTCAGCCTCTCACTTTGCTCTCAGCTACAGGCACAGAACTTTATTTTGGAAAAAATATTTATTTGGCTGCACCGGGTCTTGGCTGCAAGGTCTTCAGTCTTAGTTGCTGCACGTGGGAACTAGTTCCCTAACCAGGGATCGAACCTGGGCCCCCTGCACTGGGAGGTAGAGTCTTAGCCGCTGGACCCCCACAAGAGTCCTAGGCACAGAACTTTAAAGTCACACACTCCAGCCTCTGCCCGCCCTTGCCCATCTCCCTGCACTGCACACCCATCATTGCTTCTGCCTGGAAACACCCTCTTCTCCCACGCTCCTTCTTTCCACACTTCAGACTCCGGCTCAATAGTCACTTCCTCAGGGGAGCCTTCCCCAACCTCTGGACTAGGTTGGAGGCTCTTCTGCATTTGATGCTTGTCTGCAGGATAATTTTATGGTCTCTCATCTCATACTTGACCCTAGGCTCCATGAGGTCAGCGACCCATGCAGTTTTGGTTCCCTTACGTTTATATTTCAGTGTCTGGAATAGAATAGTCAGGGAATGAATGCACGGGATGGTGTGGCCACTAACACGCGTGGGTTCTGGACTTGAGCTGGCATCTGGAAGTGAAGCCAGTCTGAGCAGAAAGCCAGTTCTGATGTTTGGGGTGTTAGTATCTACTGAAACACCTCAACGGCTTCCTACCTAAACCCTGCATGATCTGGGTCCCCTTTTCATAACTTTGTTCACTTTGCTCCAGTCACCTGGCCTCTTTGCTTTTCTTCAAACCTGCCTCAGGGCCTTTGTACTTACTGTTTCTTCTTCTGGAACACTTTTCCCACAGATAGTCACTCGGCTCATTCCCTCTATTTCTTTGAGTCTTGACATCACTGTCACCCTATCCATCTGTATCCTGGTGTACCACCCCATCCAACACTTCTGTCCTCCTCCTCAGCATTACCTGCCCCTGTAGCACCTAACACCATCTAACATAGAGGAGAAATGATTAATTTCTTATTTATTGTCTGTCCCTCACCCCACCATTGTTAGATTGTAGGTTCCAGGACTAAAGAGATTCTTGACTGTTTCGTTCCTCTCCCATCTCCAGTATGTAGAATAGGGGCCTCGATAAGCTTGGAGAAAATCAATGAGTCACTCGATCGCAACAGTGTATGCTGGCTGCCAACAGCTGAAGTTGGGAAAAATGTTCATTTCTACAAGAATAAAATTTTTAACATATATCTAGATCTACAAATAGATCTAGTTCCTTAACCAGGAATTGGACCAGGACTAGCTGGGAGCAGAGAGTCTTAACCCTTGGACCACCAGGGAAGTCCCAACTTTAAAAAATTTTAACAGAGAAATGTCAGCTAACAAGTGTAAAGAGAGTGATAGAATTAGAAAAACATTACTTGACAAACTCCGACTGTATTCATTGTGCCTTTTTATTTTCTGTGTCAAAACCATTATGTGAAGAGTTGAAGGAGAAATGCCTGTTCCTATGAGAGCAGAGTGATGCCATATGGATCAAGACTTCACAAGGTGCGAGCCTTTTGCAACCACGTAACAGGGGGACCAGGCGTGGTCCAAAGTCAATCTTAGCATCTCCAAGGTGTCAACCTCTGTGATGTATCATCTTGAGACAGCTGGAATCCATCAGGCCTTCAGACATCACTTCTCATTTGTAGGAAATACAAAGCAGAGCTAGATGAGACCACGAGAAAGCTAGCAGATGAATGCAGAAAGTGGCTGGTATCTTTCATAAGTCAATGTCATAGAAAAGAGATGCACAATTAAGGGGTTCAAGATCCAGATGGACTGTGTGGTCCCCACTGAATAAACAGGATGTATAGACATTTTGGGCTCACTGGGGAAATCTGAATTACAATCTAATAATGCGTCAGTCATAAGTTTGTTGGGGCTTCCCTGGTGGCTCAGATGGTAAAGAATCTGTCTGCAATACAGGAGACCTGGGTTCAATCCCTGGGTTGGGAAGGACCCCTGGAATATGTTTACTTGACCTCTGACAGGTAGCATGGAAATTACTGGAAAGGGAAGGTAGAGATTGTGAGTGAACGAAGGTCACAGGATGGTATGTGTAGTATGATCACACTTTGCAAACGCACAAGTCTATGTGTGGATACATACGCACACATGTGTGCTTTCATACACATTATATACACAGTCTTCAGGGATAGAAACCAAGGAGCTGACATTGGTCATCTGTGTGAAGGATGTTAGGTTTTAATTTGTAAGAAATCTTCTCTTTTCCCTTAAAAAAAAGGGGGGGGGCGGTGAATTTCCTAGTGGTCCAGTGGTTAAGACTCCAAGCTCTCACTGCTGGGGGCCTGGGATGATCCCTGGTTGGGAAACTAAGATCCCACAAGCTGTGAGGTGCGTTAAAAAACAAATAAATAAAAGGAAGAAAAATGAGCAGGACCCTTCTAGTGTCTCCATCAGATGGGCTGCCCTGAGCCACGGGTGCTCCAGGGACACCCGCTCTCCTGCAGCTGTTAGCCCCAGGCCCTCAGGGTGGAGGTCTCAGTCACTGACCTGTCAGCACTGGGACAGGTTGGAGAATCTGGGGTGCACTGCACACCAGACCTCACTCTTTTTGGAAATCGTGGTCTCTGGTAGTCATTCCCAGCCCCTGGTCTGTAATGCAGGAAAACAGGCACACTGTTGTCAGTTTTCTCCTAGACCCAAATGTTTTCAGTGTAAACGGTGGTTCTTTATTCCAAGGTTACGAAGTTCTAAATTTTTCTTGTTTTCTTATTTTGAAGTTTTAAATTTTTAAACATTAATGTCCTTCTTCTTCCTCCCAATCTTCACAGATACACACTCCACACGCAACCAAATCCACCCATCTTAAGTGTAGAGTTTGATAAAGATACAACATTCCCGTTGCCCCTAAAGGCTCCCCAGCATACATTTCAGTCAACTCCTCGACCCAGGTAACCACTGACTTGCCTTCGGTCATTTGTTTTGCATTTTCTAGAACTGATTATGAATTTAAACAGAGGAAAGCTGGAGTATAGTAATGAAACCCCGAGTCAACATGGAGAGTCAATATTTCACTCCATGTGCTCATCTCTGTATTGCTTTTTTTCCTTCTGAACCATTTGAGAGTAAACTGCAGACACACACTTTACCCATAAATATTTCAGAATGCAGCTGCTAAGCATAAGGGACAAAATGTTCTTCCTTTTATAAAAAAGAGATGAGCGTAGATGGCAGTTTAGAAAAAAAAGAAAAAATCCTTACTTGGCCAAAATGAAAAGTTTTTCAACTCTTGCTACAGTTCTTCTGGAAATTTACTGGTCTATTAATTCTCAGAGTCTAGGAACCACTCCCTGGCTATGTATTACTTGTTTCTTGCGTCAGATCCAGTGAGAAGCAGCTACAAGCCCTGCGTTTCATTTCCCAACACCAAACACAGTGCCAGCTCGAGGGGGTGGAGGGTGGGATGTGCAGCTAAGCAGCTTAGAGGCTTTGGGGCTAGGTGATCATCTTAGGGGTTTACTAGGACACATGCATGAGGGAAACTGGTTCAGTCTGCTAACCTACCAACTGCAAAATGAAAACCTGTGTGCTCAGGGCCTTAATTTTACTGAAGCAGAGAGGACTGGGCAAGTTTGAGGTTACTGTTACTTATGAAGAGTCCCAGGGAACCAGAACTACCCTAATTCCAACATGTACCCCTTAGTCAACTGGACGTAAGAATAGAGGGCTATAGTCATGGGTTGGGCTGGCCAATGTCTGAAGTCCTAAGTGGAACCCCGTGGGCAGAGATCATTGAAAAACATCCAGTCTACATGCCATCCCTTGTGTCGAGCTCCTCTACAATATCCATAGGAAGTTGATGAATGCTTCCAGGGATGGGGGGGATCACTACCACTTTTCTTTGAAATAACAGGGGGTGGGAGGAAATTTTGAGGATGGAAATCAGCCTCCCTTCTCTCTCTCTGCATGGGTCTAAGTTAATCTAATTGCTTCCACACGTCAGTCCTTCCTGGTTAGAATGCTGTTTGTTGTTGTTAGAATACAGGTGCTCAATCCTCATGGGCACTGAAACTCTCTCACCACTGGGGTCCTCCCCCAGACAGATGTCAGGTATCCATCCTGAGGCATCACGCTGACAAGGGTGCCTAACACTCCAGGTTCCTGTGTGTGGGAAGCAAGTTGTACAAATAGCCCCAGACTAGTTCTGGATTGCGATGGCTCACTGATGAGTCCACTCTGATCCTGAGAAACTAGATTCGCCTCACTGTATTCTTTCCTCCATCTGCAGGAGGAGTCAAGGAAAGGCATCAAATGTACAGAGAAGACCTTGAAAAGGTCCTGATCCACTTTCCTTCGCCCTGAGGTGAGCGCTTCTTCCTTTCTGGTCCTACCACATGGGTCTCGATGCTGGAGGGGGCTTCAGTGGTAACGAGTTTGGAGTTGACACCATCGAGGTGCTTCTTCCTGAAGTTGAGCTGAAGCTGAAGCTCCAATATTCTGGCCACCTGATATGCAAAGAGTCGACTCATCGGAAAAGACAGAGGGCAAGAGGAGAAGGGGGCGGCAGAGGATGAGATGGTTGGAGGACATCACTGACTCAACGGACATGAAGTGGAGCAAACTCTGGGAGAAGGCAAAGGACAGGGAAGCCTGGCGTGCTGCAGTCCATGGGGTTGCAAAGAATCGGACACAACTTAGCAACTTAACAACAGCAACAATACATCGAGATGCTTACACCTGTAGCTGAGCAAACTAGGCAGAGCCTTCTGGAGAAGTCTGATACAGCGTGTCTCCCCAGACTCCTGTGTTGTAGCCCATTTGCCCCTCTGTGTGATGGTATTCAGAGGTGGGGCCTTTGAGCGAGGTCATCAGCGTGGTCCTGATCTGACAGATCACCACTCTCCTTGCACAAACAGTCCCGTGAACACACAGCTCAGCGGCAGCGAGGCCTCAGGATGAAGGACGCCCGCCAGTGTCTTTGGCCAGGATTCCGGTCTCCGGGTGTGAGACGCTTCTGTTGTTTAAGCCACGCAGGCTGCAGCACTTCACCCGTGCAGCCCAAGCTGAGCAAGATGAGGGCCCACACTTCTCTATGGAGAGATCAGAAGTTTAGGAAAAAAAGAAAAAGGACACTCATCTAGCTTAAGAAATAGCCTTTCTTGTTGAAACTCCTCATACAACACTGTGAATGCACTAAATGCCATTGTTCAGTTTAAAATGACTAGTTTTATGTTAATTTCAACTCAATACATTTTAAAGTTGTAGAAAAAGAAACTCACTTTTCACCTTGTGACCTGGTACATGTGTGCATACTAAGTCAGTTCAGGGGTGTCCGACTCTTTGCGAGCCTATGGGTTCCCGTCTATGGGATCTTCCAGGTAAGAATACTGGAGTGGGTCACCATTTCCCTCTCCAGGGTAGAAGGAAAGCATTCTGACTGTGCTGGGTCTTCATGGCCACACTCGGGCTTTCTCTAGTCGCGGTGTATGGGCTTCTCACTGCAGCGGCCTCTCTCGTTAAGGCGCACAGATTCTAGGTGTGCGTGCTTAGCTGCTCCGTGGCATGCGGGATCTTCACAGACCAGGGATCGATCCCATTTCTCCTGCATTTCAAGGCAGACTTAACCACTGGACCCTCCAGGGAAGCCTGTCTCTTTTTTGCTGATTCAATTCTATTAAATAAAAACTTTATTTAATAGAGTACCCATTCTGTGCTTAGCATTACTTCAAAGTCAAAGATAAGGTTGATTCTGAGACTTATGGCTTACAACTGCTTAGAACCTCTGCTGCCCCTTCAGGGAGCAGCAGACATATGGCTTTTTCATTTTATTTGGCTGTGCTGGGTCTTAGCTGCAGTCTACAGGATCTTTAGTTGTGGCAGGAGAACTGAGTTGCAGGATCCAGTGCCCTATCAGGTAGGGCGAGGACTACCAGCGAGGTCCTTTGTATGGTTATTTAGAAACTGGAATGCATACAGCCTATCTTCTTACGGGCCTGGCTCACAGGCATACCTATTTACTGTTTAAGTCCGTTTCTCTGGAGAAACGAAGCCCAAAGCCTGACTTCCCTTGCTCCTAGGGTGGGAGCAAATCTGCAGGGCCTGGCACACAGCAACCTCCAGGGCGAATGTTCCCAGTGGTGGTGGTGGTGGTGGTTTAGGGGCTCAGTCATGCCCGACTCCGTGACTTCATGGACTGTGTAGCCCATGAGGCTCTCCTCTGTCCATGATATTTTCCAGCTAAGAATACTGGAGTGGGTTGCCATTTCCTTCTCCAGGGGATATTCCTGCCCCAGGGATTGAACCTGGGTCCCCTACACTGCAGGCAGATTCTTTACCACTGAGCTACCAGGGAAACCCACAATGTTGCCATGTGGGATATAAACGTCACTTCTGTGAGGAAAGTCAAACCACAGCTGGGACCTCAGATGCCAGAAGCGCTGTGGAGATTCTCCATGCCTCCACGCTGCTGGGCAGTGCCCCGCAGAGGCAGGTAGGGCTGCCCATGCTGTCTGCTCCAGCCGGTGGGTAACGAAGGTGACCAGGCGGAGCTACAAATGGTGCCAGACGCCTGCTTTCTTATTGCATCATCCTTGTTTCCCTTGCTGATGGTAAATTAACGGCCAGATGAGGCGGGCCGCCCTCTACCAGTCTCCCTGAACCCAGCTGGCTATGCCTGCTCCCAGAAAGGATGCTCGTTTGGAACTACATGTCATGGCACTTTGTTATCCAGCAAAAACAAACTGGATCTTGACTTAAGCAAGCCAATCATAAGAAACATTGGCAGCATCAGGAGATTCAAACATGGACTGGATCGTGGATGAACACTGTCGTTGTTTAGTCGCTCAGTCGTGTCCTACTCTTTTGCGACCTCATGGACTGTGGCCTGCCAGGCTCCTCTGTCCATTGGACTTCCCAGGTAAGAATACTGGAATGGGTTGCCAATTCCTTCTCCAGGGGATCTTCCTGACCAGGGAGTGGATGATACTGGGTCTGTTAATTCTGAGGTGTAATTATGGCATGGTGTCCTTATTAGGTTGCATGCTGATCTATGGGAGAAATGACATACTTGAGGTTTGTTGTAAAATACTCTGGCAAAACTGCTGAGAGGCGGGAAGGGGGCTCCGACACTGGCGTTTCCTCCACCCCTGTGGGTTCTGGATCCTCCATACGTGGATGCTCCCATCACACCCTCCACTCGGGGTTGGAAGAGGGCAGCTTGGCTCCCAGCAGGATCCATGAAGGAGAGCTGGGAGCAGCTGAAGGCCCCACCGTGGCCAGACCATCAAGTGGACGGAGGAACATCTGGAGGGGATGCAGGGAGGTTCGGAAGCACAGGTGGAAACCAGAGCTCCAGGAGAAGCCTGGAAGAACTGTCTTCTGGACCTGAGTCCACTCTCACTGGCACACACCACATCTGACGCGTTTCCACAGAATCCATATGAACACAGGAATGCTTCACTTTACTCAAGATTTCCAGTTTACTGGCTTGGAAACTGGGGATTTCTAGTGAGTGGGCTTTTACTAAGACACACAAAGACACAGTGCAGACAACCCTGGGCAGCTCGGCCCTTGAAGAGGCACCTCCCGCCGCCTCACACTGGACAGGCGAGTTAGATGTCCCCGGGCACCAGTGCCCAACTCGGAGCCAGGACTCCGGAACAGCTTCTTGCTTAGCCGGGAAGCTCTCCCCCAACTGTGACAGGAGACCCTTCAGCTCTTGGCAGAATTTGAGAGCTGCAGCTTCCGTCTTAACATCTGAGACCTCTTATGAAAACAAGCACGCCTTGAAGGTCTCCTCACTGCTCCCTTCCTCTTCCAGGGCTCTGCCCAGGCCGTGAGCTTCAAGCCCATGGTCTCGTTCCCCAAAGTCACAGTTGACCGAGGTCGTGCCATAGGTGTGAAGGCACATAGGTAGCTTGGCACACCTGCAAAACGTGGCCTTTCCCAGCATACGTGCCCCTGGGGTTGGGGTGGGCCTCTCCGTTGCCCAGGGTCCACATGAAATTTCCCATGTGCCATGATGTGCAGACATATCAGGCCTTCTTTATTAGAGCTGTCAGATAAAGGTGACTGTGTGCGAAGTATGTGCTTTACAAGACAGATACAGAACTTGACACATCACACAGTACTGGGAAATGATTGACGGAATATAAACTTTATTTTTGCCTGTGTCATGTGGCATGCAGGATCTTAGTTCCCCAACCATGGATCGAACCCAAGCCCTTTGTGGAGGAAGTGCTGAGTCCTAACTACTGGACTTCCAGTGAATTCCTAGGGATATAAATTTTAAGTCTTGGAACTGTCAACCTGAGACAGGCAAATGTCTGGATCAAAGCCCACCCCAGCTCCAACCAGCCAGGATTCACTCAGGGAAATTTTAAAAATCCCCATGCCCATTCCCTCCCAACCAATGGAACCAGGAGCAATGGGGGCGGGATGCCCAGAGGACCTGAGAGACAGAGAACAGACCACGAGGTGGATGGAAGCATGTCCCACCACGGTGGGAGCCCACCCTGTACCTCAGCCTTGACGGTCGGGTGAGCTGAAGAGAGCGTGCCAGAAGCAGAGGGCAGACATGCTCCCCTGAAAAGTCAAGGAAAACAGGGCAGTCGGGCTACTGGCTGCTCGCTCTCAGCCTTTCTGAAGAATGACTTACCTCCTTGGGGTGACTGCCATGGGCTCCCCTCCTTCCACTGTCTGGCCGCCCCCGAAACTTTAGATCATGATGGAACCCCAACTCGAACTGCTGGGCAACTGTGTGGTGATGGGCTGGACAGAGGCCCTCGGGAGCCGAGGGATACTCAAGGGAGACCCTAATTTGTTATGGCACAAGGCTGCTTCTAGATATCTTGAGTTGCTCTGAATAAATCACCCTGCAGTGAGGAAATTTATGCCCCATCAGCACAGAAGAGGCCTGGAGGCTGGGAGACTCGTACAGTTCACGATCTATCCTATGGACAGCGTCTCCAGTGTGGGGACCGGAGCTCCTATGGCCACAGCGTGGAGCATACCACGCAGCTATCAAAATCCCAGAGAGAGCCTTCTCTAGATTCAGTTAAGATCTGCAAATAACGTGAAACTGGAACACCGATGTTTATAGACGGCAGTAACAATGAATAATGAGGAAAGGCACTGGGAAAGTATTAACCATTATTTACAAATGAATGAGTACCAGGAAAATAAATGAAAGAAACAGCTTTTTGCCCTTAGGATGAAGAAGAACAAAATAACCACCAAGAGGCATGGAGTTTTGAAAAGTATATAACAGATTTCTTCTTTTATTTACAATCAAGTTCTGTTGGGCAACATAATTAAATAAATAAAAGATGTGCCCTGGCCTGTGAACTTCAGCTCCTCTCAACGCAAGTCCTCTGGACAGCAAATGAGGGAGGTGAGGGCAGGCGAAACAGGGCGCGTGAACCCCACCCCCTCGCCCTGCCCTAGCACTCGCCCCCAACAAATGTCCGGAGAACGAGTATGGAAGGAAAAAAAATAAAGTGCAAATGAGTAAGTGATAAAAAATAATGGTGTTTCAGCCGCTCAAGAAACTAAAATTTTATAAACAAGTAAGATGGTAAAGATACATGCTTTTTCTTTTTTTTTTAAAAAAAAAATCACACAGGCCAGTTTTTCCCTGGCCTAGTCACACATCCTGAAATCTAAAGATGGCATTCCCACGCTTCCTGGAATGGGCTTCCTGCACTAAAGCACCGAAGGGGTATTGCACGCAGGCCTGGCAAAAGGGCATGACCCGGAACTGCTGGCTCAGGGATAATACACCCGAGGCCTCCGATCCCACCCGCCAGCCCCCCTCACCCCAGCACAGTGAGAAGAAGGTGGAGAGCCGGCGGCTGGGAAGTTCCAGGTGATTTGGGAAATCAGTCTTCGCTAACTAACAGCACATCCACTCTTCTGGAAAAAGTGTTTTGCGCTTCCTCTCCCAACCCGCTTCCAAATTTTTTTTTTTAATGAAACAGATTAAAAAAAAATTCTTAGTCAAGAAATAGATATGTAGAACTGTTGGCGGCAGGGGTGGGGAGAGGCAGTTTTGAAGAACGGATGCTTTCCAAGAACACTTCGGGAGAGCTAGGGAAATTCCAACAGTGATCAGATGAGACCAGAGTTAAGAGCCTCTAATACAGACACGGAGCAGCAGGGAGGACCCCAGGCCCTCAGAGATCAGGACAGCCCCCATGGACTCCCCGAGGGCAGGGTGGGGGTCCTGTTTGGGTTTCTGTTGATCCAATGATTAAAGCAGGTTCCCTGGGTAACAGGACATGCATCAGGCCAGGACCAACCTTGGAGGACGGGAGAAAGCATAGGGAGAACCAACGCCCCGGCGTGGGGGCGTCTTTGGCACTGCCGCCCAGGGGGAGAGCGCAGGCGCCCGCGCGCCCCGCACTGAGGTATGCGAGACGGGCACCAGTAGTGTTGTTTCCCCCTCGAATCAGGGCAGGACCCCGAAGCCCTGGCTGAGGGACAGCAGCGCCAGTGTTTTCAGTGTGAACTCTTTCAGGCCGGGAGGGGCCTTGGCCACGACCCTCAGGAACCCTGCTCACAGGCAGGCCCCTGCCCGGCTGGAGCTCTTCTTGGGAGGTCAAAGCCACACCCAACACGCCACCTGCCAGGACAGAGCTGTGGGGCCCGCCTGCTTCTCCAGCTCCAGATCCGCTCTCTCCCGACGAGGGGCTGTCAGTACTCTGACCACAGCACAGCCTTACTTCCTTTGTCCACAGTGACCACGTGGGAGCCGGCGGGGGACCAGGCCACCGCGTTGATGGAGGAGCTTCAAAGGGAGAGGTGGGGACACGGGTGAGACCTCAGTGGGCGGAGCGTCAGGCTCCCTCCAAGGCTCTCTCGCCATCAGAGTCAGTCAGGCCTGTCCCAACACCCGGTTCACCCGCCAGTGTGGCCCCCACGCGCCGGCAGAGGCTCACAGAGCAAAAGAACTTGGAGGAAGCCCAAGGAGGCAGTTTAGGAAGGAAGGGAGCCAGGCCTTATCATGTTTGCCCTCAGGGAGTAGCTCTGAGTGGATTAAGAGAGACACTGCAGCCTCTGAGGAGCACCTCGGGGCGCCTGAGCATCGGCCCCAGGCCTGCGCTCTCAGCAGCAGCTGAGTTTGTGGGGACAGGACAAAACTGAGAGAAAAAGGTGCCTGGGGGAAAGTATGTGAAAACCAGTGGTCACAAGCAGTCAACTTCCTGAGGAAAGGGACTAGAAGGGAGCCGGGGCCGCAGAGAAGGAGAGCAGTGCGGGGGCAAGAGGAAGCGGGGGCGCGCACATGATCAGAGGCAGAACGCGGGCCCCAAGCCTTTCTCCAGTTTCTCTCACTGGAACGCCCTGGAACGTAAATGAGCAGGACCCGGCTGTCTGCGGTCTGCTGAGAATGGCCCCGGCTTCTCTCCACTGACCTTGCCCGCGGCAGAGCACCCGAGCGGACATGGCCTTCGTGGGGTTGACCTGGGTCCACGCCAGGAGAGCACCAGCCCCTGGGATGGAGCCACACGCCTGCTCAGCACCTCAGAGGGGCTGCTGTCTTACCTGTGATGCTTCGATAGGACCTTCTCCACTTTGCCGGACAGCACGTTCCAGATGTACAGCGAGCCCTCAGCCGCGCCCGCTGCCACGTAACTGCCGTCAGGGCTGGAGGACACACAAGAGAAACATTGTCTGTCACCCACTCTCAAGTCAGCGTCCTCACAGATCTCTCCCCAGGAAGTCAGATTTGCTCTTCGCTTATGAGGCAAACTCACGACCACTCCTGAGGACCCGGAAACCCCAAGATGCTATTCACAGCCATTTTGGCTGAACGCTGCTAGATCATTATCTGGCCTCACCAGCTAATGAGAAATGGTGCCACCGCAGTCCTTCTGGGGGGCACAAGTCCCCAGTCATCTCAAGCACACAGGGAGGTCAAAGGCAACCCCAAGTGGTGAAGGGTTTCCCTCAGCTGGTAGACTGCCTGGTCACACGGTTGGGCGAAAGCAGAAAAGGAAGGATGTGTGGAGGACCTTCTCCACAGTACTGCCCTGATCGTGGCAGTGTGTCTGCGAGAACGGCCACACTCAAGACAGGAGAACAGGAAAGGGAAGGGAGGCCATTCCACTCTGTTCCAGGAGACTCCTCACCCTTCCAGCAAAGCTCTCAGAGCTCTTCTATAATGAGTAGACAAAGGTGAACAAATCAATCACCACAGCTCCCGGGATGGCACACATTCTCAGTCACAGAAGGGACACTTGAGAAAGAGGGAGTGACAGCAACGTCCAGGACTGAACCTGCAGGTTTGCTCTTGGACACTCGCTCGCGTGGAGACACTGTACGGATTCAGCTCATTTCCTAGTGGGAGAAGGCCCCTGCTCTACCGAGATGAGCTGTGTTGGGGTGGGCGGGCTGGGGCAGGAGGCCCCCCCACTGACCTGAACACCGCCCTCGTCCAGTCAGAGCCGCACTTGAAGCCCGGTGCGCTGAAATAGACGACAAGGCGCCATCACCCTGGGGCCCACGCCACTCAGGGTGAGCGCAGGCAGGCCTCTTGAAACCCAACCAGACTGTCTTCAGCTACCTGAATGTCTGCCTGACAGCGTTTATTCGTAGGTCAATAATTTTCAGCAGGTCATCTCGAGAGCAGCTGAGGAGTTCAGTTCTTTCTGGGTTTAAGTCCAGGGCAGTGATCTTTCCCAAGAGCTCCATCTCTCGGACGATACTCTCTGATCTATGAAAAAGATGGAAAATCTGAGAAAATGTAACAGAAAAGTCAGAATTTTCCCATGCTAAACAGGATGGCATGCCATGGAGCGGAAAGGGTAGTCAATTCAAAGAGAATGCACTACTCTTCAAGGACAGCGAAAGCGCTCCCAACCCGACACAAACAACCTCAGCCTCGGCCTTTATTATTTTGCCATCAACAGGTTCTATTAAGTAGTTCTGAGTATCAGAACTCTAAAACTCATAAGAACTAATTTCCTTGCTCATTTCTGAAATACAGTAATTGCCAATCAGAGCTTCTGATCAGTATGAACTAAGCAGGGCTACTGTTTAATTTATATTATTTCAATTTTATCATTTCAGCTTATCCAAAGAGATGTAAATCTGCTTTAGCAGGTCTGGGCTGCCTTCTACGGACAAGTGTGGACTCTCCGGGAATCCTGCCATACAAAGTTCAGCTCCCAGGCCCTCCAACCCATCCTGGCAACTCTAGGCGTGGAGCCCGGACACCCTGGCCACCTCTTCCTCCTTTTCTTGTCCCAGTTCTCCTCTGGGCCGCGGTCTACACCAGGCCTGTGAACAGTAATCCTGCACTGGGGCCTGCTGCTGATACAGCCAAAGGAGCTGCAAACCCTTCTGTGGCCACTTTGTTGTAAACTTTCAATGAAAAGATTTCCTGCCCCAAACCATAATGAAGTAAGAGTTTACTTTATTGCTGCCGCTCCACCTCCTAGGACTCGGGGCCTGCATCTGTTAAATTAGTGGATTGACCAGGAGCCTCCTAACATCCAGCTTAGCTCTACAATTCCATACTTCAACTGTCGGCCAATCAGTACACCTGAAACTGATCACCAATTACCTGCTTCGAATCAACCCAAGCTCATCCTGACTAGACACCTCCCCTTTTACTCCCCACAGCTGGCCCATCACCGAGACCCCAGCTTCCCTTCCATTCCCAGCCACTCAGCCCTCCTCGGACGCTCCCTGAGGGCTGCTCTCCTGTTGCTTCACACACCAGCTCTGATGAATCCACTCTTGTGTCTTCGAAGTCCTCCTGTGAGGATGGCTCAATTTTTCTCCCATCCAACTTCTCAAAAATTCTGCTGTTTTCCCAAATACTCTATTAGAAGCTGCTAATTTACATCCTTTTCTGCATATGTTCACTGCATCCTCTCCCTAAGTCTGTCATTTATTCTCCATCTTGCGTTACTTCTTTCTCCCCTTCCTCACCTTCCACAGCTAACCTGTAATGAGCGCCGTCCAAACTCTCCCAGGAACCGACTCTAGCTCCACATCGCCCTCTGCTGCCCTGAGTTCAGCTTCTCAAGGCTTCAGCGACTTCCTTGCTCCTCAGACACCCTCTAAAACTGCCAATGTAATCTACCAGACTCTCTTGCTAAACACCCCACAGCTTATAAGATCAAGTCATTCATCGATGGCATCCACAGCCTGCCGCAATCCGACCCCACCCACCCTGTTAGCCTCGCCTGCCCTGCCTGACTTGACCTGCCAGCTGCCCTCTGGGGCTCTTCTCTAGACTCGTCTTGAGAGACAGTCTTCAACACCCGTGGACAGCGGTGCCTAGCCCTGCTTCAGCACACCCTGCAGACTTGAACGTCAGTCTCCCCAGTTACACGGGAATCACCTGACAACCTAGTTGTTCAACTGTTTACCTAGCAGCTAGTAAAGCGACTGGTGAGGACACAGGGCATGCTCAGAGGTGACGACTGTGACATTCCACTTCAGGGCAAACAACACCCAACAGGGAAGATAATGTCAGCTGGAGCCCACTTCTGCCACTTCAGAAGCACAGCCCACACACAGGACACCATCACAGTTCTACTGCCCTCTCATCTGCCTCCCCACCAAGCCCCTGGGTGTTTTACCGGATGTCCCAGAAACGAATTTTCTTGTCAAAATGCCCACTCATCACACACTGCTCTGTGCAGACAATGTCATTGCAGCTGGATCCCGCAAATACCGTCTTTATGCCTGAAAGAAAACCGAACACGAGCAGTCAAGCAGAGGCCCCTCCAGGGCTGTGCACCTACCACCACTGCCCTCTCACCCTTAAGCCATCGGAACTATTGATTTAAATGAAGCTTCACACTTGAAAACCAGTCCCTCCACCATCACCACCCGACATGAGACCAGACTTGAAATTCAAAGTGTATCCCACAACAGGCAGGCTTTCACGCAGAAGCAAACAGCTCCGCGGTTACTACTGAACCGTTCACAGACACAGAGAGTGAATCTCCTCACAGACTTTGCTGCGTAGATCCCAGAGTTTGAGGGTCCGGTCGTGACTTCCAGAAACGATACGCGCGTTGTCCAGCAGGAACTTGGCAGACAGCACTTTGCCGCTGTGCCCCGTGAGCGTGTGCTAGGAGACAGGACAGAGCCAGGGTGAGCCTCCGGGTACCACGCTGCGAGCCAGCGCCTCCAAACACCCAGACGCCCAGTCAGGGGAACTCAGAGACAAAGGATGAGCGGCTCAGGGGAACACCCAGAGAGGCTGTCTCCGGGTAGTTCCCACGGGTGAGGTGTCAAGAGGAAGAGAATACATAAATATAAGTTTAAAACAAAAAAAAAGGCAAAGAACAGTAAAAACTCCAACACCACTAGAACAAACTTCACATGACCACATCCTCAGAATAAGGGAAGAGCAGGCAGAGGACACAAAAGACGTTTTTAGGAAACACACACACAGATGGCCCGCAGATACGTGAGAAGTGTACCCAGTGCAGCCGCTGAGAGGGCCGTACGAAAAAGCCTCCAAAGTCAGAGAAGCCGAAACCCTGGGTGACCCGCCAATCCTATTTCTGGGTACTTCTCCCAAAGAAAACAAAACCACTAATTTGAAAAGATACATGCACCCCTATCTTCACTGCAGCTTGAATCACAACAGTTAAGATATGGAAGCAAGCCAAGTGCCCAATGGTAGAGAAATGGATAAAGACATGGTAAATATATATAGTGGAGTATCAAGTCATAAAAAAAGAATGAAATTTAGACATCTGTGACAACAGGGAGGAACCTAGATGGTATTATGCTAAGTGAAATGAGTCAGACAGAGACAAATACCATACCATTTTACTTATACGCAGGATCTAAAAACCAAATTTAACACCATACAAAACAGAAACAGAATGATGGCTGTGGGGGGTATAAGAAAAAAAAAGATGAGAGAGATTAGAAGTACAAACTGCCAGTTACAAAAGGATTCACAGGGATGGGACCTGCAGCCAAGGAGTACAGTTAATAATACTGCAATGACTTCGCTGACAGATGATAGCTGGATGTATCGTGATGATCATTTGGCAATGTGTAGGAATAATGAACCACTATTTTGTGCATCTGGGACTAACAGTGTGGTAAGTCAATTTGAAAAAAAAAACGCATAAAAAAATGTGTAATGAAATACTCAGTAAAGGCTCTACTAAAGACAGCATACAGAACAAAAAAAAGAAAAACAGGATATCTGCATTTAGTCTTATTACCCAACAAAATGGAAAAGAACAATCCGTATACTAATGATATCTATTTAATATTATTAGATTTATGATGCCTCTTTAATCTTGTGTGTTACAGAAAAAATAACATGTTTGTCTTCTCCCAAGTGTTAAAAAAAAAATACACATGTAGAAACTTCCTGAATCTGCATCCTCTATCGAGACTAATTACACAACTTAAAAAAGGGGGAGGCGATGAGCACCTTCTTGAAATAAGCACTATTACAGATACCTGTCTACTATCCTTGCCATTTTCTGGAAGTCTGAATTATAAAAAGTCAGTTTCCTATTTAAAGTCAGAACAGGCAGGATCACTGGAGGCATAATCTATAAAAGGAAACATCAGGACTCTTAAAATAAACAATTAAGACTTCCAGGGGTTTTTCAATCAGAGGTCTCAGCTTGAAACGTCAGACCACAGCCAGAGTCCAGCGTTCCCAACAACCACATCTTTTTGTGACCAGCTGTGGGATGCCCGCCATGGCGTCTCCCCTAGGTGGCCAAGGCAGGCAGCACTGGGTCGTAACTGAGGGTCACTGCCCTCTGCCCATCACGGCACTACTGGAGCCCAAGAGGAGAGCTGGCTGGGGGTGGCAGAGATGCCAGGAAAGGATCTGGGGAGTCAGCCCCTGTCCTATTACTCAATATGGATCAACATATTTATGTGTGAAAATCTCAGAGGCTCAGAGGGCATTCAGGTATTCACCAGTGTTTTTTGTCTTTTATTTTTTTAAAGGCTTCTTTTTTTCGTTGTGTTGTGAGGTTTGTGGGATGATGGATCTTAGTTCCCCAACCAGAAACTGAACCTGGGCCCTTGGCAGTGGCATAGTAACCACTGGTTCCCCAGGGTTATCATCCTCACCACCCTAAAAGGCAGCTTCTAAAAGACCCTAATATACCTACTATAACTGCTGACTTCCTGGGTTTCATTCCAAATCCCTGAGCTGAGACCTCAAGGTTGAGCGTTAACATTTTAGAAGCCCATCTTCCCTCTCTGCCCAGTAGAACTACTCCACATCACTGCAGGAACAGAAAGCTCAGGGCCGCATGTACTTCCTCTTTTAGAAAGGGAAGTCTGCCAGGGCTCCAAGACTCCTTCCTCTCACGTTTAAACCTCTCTGAAGCTGGAACAGCATCCTCCAATCCCAGCCAGCCAGGTGGCAGCCGTGCTGAGGCTGTGTGACAATCTCCTACTGATCCTTCTGAAAAGATCAAGAAAGCTCTAGCAACAAAGCTTATGTTACATACAGTCTATTTAACGTGTTCTGCTGAACAATGCTCAGTAGAAGTCATCTCATCTGCACAAACCCTGCTCAAACCAAAAACTTGTGCAGGTACTTCTCATGCTAGGTAAGCTGTTAGTAAAAAACTATTTCACCAAAAAATTAAAATCACATTTCACACATACAAGGAGGAAAAGACACTGCTCATTAAGTGGGCAATGCCAATGCACTCACTGTGCTGACCCTAACTGCATGCTAATATGGAACTATCCCTACGTATTTATCCACTACATTTTTGTTTGTTTTTGTACATTTTTCCCCCCAGTTGGAGCATAACTGCTTTATAATGTTGTGTTAGTTTTGTAACCCACTGCACTCAAAACTGCATAGCTTGGGAAGCCACTTTTAATTTCACAGCACAAGCAATTTTCCACGTGACAGCTGAAAATACATGGTTTGGGGGTCCTGCTGTTTGGCCAGAACACCCTGGATCTCTAAGTCTGTAAAACACTAATCTCTTCCTCATGCTGCTCAGAAGGGTGACCCACGCACATGGCACACAGCTGACCCTGTAGAGTTTTTGTGATGTAGTTAATATAGGCAGTCTATAACTAGTCTTCAAGTAACGAGATTATAATCTAATTGAAACTTCCTTGGCCAGCAGACACCTAGATCCCTTTAAAAGTTTCACAATCAGAAATGATTCTACAGTGAACATCTATAAGGTCCTTGTGACTTATTTATCCTAGCTCTTCACATGTGTTACTTCCAAAAACTCTGGATTTCTGCTTATCTTGTTCTTGTCCAGTCAGACAAAACCTGAATGAAGCTATCCACTTCCATCTCCATGCTCTCAACGGTATGGAATTTAGCTCCTGCAAGGAGATCCAACCAGTCCATCCTACAGGAAATCAGTCCTGAATATGAATTGGAAAGACTGATGTTGAAGCTGAAATTTCAATACTTTGGTCACCAGATGCAAAGAGCTGACTCATTTGAAAAGGCCTTGATGCTGGGAAAGATTGAAGGTGGGAGGAGAAGGAGACGACAGAGGATGAGATGGTTGGATGGCATCACTGACTCAATGGACGTGAGTCTGAGTAAACTCTGAGAGTTGGTGACGGACAGGGAGGCCTGGTGTGCTGCAGTCCACGGGGTCACAAAGAGTTGGACACAACTGAGCAACTGAACTAAAGATTGATTTTTAAGTTATTTTAAGTGGATCAGATTTATTTCAAATTCTTTTACCCATTCAGTATTTTGTATACGTATTAATATCTAACATTTAACTTCTGGAACTTCCCCGGCAGCACAGTGGATAAGAATCCCCTGCTAATGCAGGGGACGTGGGTTCGATCCTTGGTCCGGGAAGATTCCACATGCTGCAGAACGACTAAGTCTCTGCACCCCAACTACTGAGTCCACACACCCTAGAGCCTGTGCTCCATAACAAGAGAAGCTACCACAAAGAGAAGCCCACACACAAGGAAGACGAGCCTTTGCTCGCTGCAACTGGAGAAAGCTCGAGCAAAGCAATGAAGACACAGCAACAGCCAAAAAACATTTAACTCCTAACACTACTTCAAGGCTTTCTCTTCCTCTTTCAAGAGTCGACATGGGCTCTGAAGTCAGAGCAGCCCGAGCCTCCCAGCAGAGCGCTCTCTTCCCTCGGGCTCTGCACGGGCCTCCCCTGAGCTGCAGGGCCACGCACCACGCGTTAACGGCAACCAAGACAGGTGACCTCAGAGAAACGCAGACCTTGATGAGGAGGTTTCTGAAATAAAAACCATCATCTGAGAGCCAGTCTCCTGAGGCCCCTTCTCCACATCAGTGTTAGGCAAGTCGGCAAGGCAGGTTCTTCAACCCGATTCCTCGTTTTACACTCATCTCTGAGTTTTTTTCTGGCTTTCCTGGTGGCTCAGATGGTAAAGTGTTTGCCTGTAATGCGGGAGACCTGGGTTCAATCCCTGAGTTGGGAAGATCCCCTGGAGTAGGAAATGGCAACCCACTCCAGTATTCTTGCCTGGAGAATTCCCGTGGACAGAGGAGCCTGGTGGGCTATATACAGTCCATGGGGTCGAAAAGAGTCGGACACGACTGAGCGACTTCACTTTGAAAATTTGCAGGCACTTGAAAACACCCCACCTTGAAAGGCGTCCTATGGCATGGACCCCTTTCATCACCAGGCTGTTTCTAGGACACCTTTCCCGAAAGGACTTTAACGCAAGCACTAGATCAGCCGCTTCGGCCTTCTGGTCTCGCCCGACACCGTCCACTCAGCATACAAGCTGAGGAGACGCTGAGCAGGGCTTGGATCTCGTGTTTCAGAACACGGATGCCCATTCAAGCCCGCTAACATCCTCGGCAAACTAAAGAAGCCAGGGCCTCCTGGACTGGGGGCATACTCACTTCCTAGGCCCTGGTAAGGGTTTCATGTGGTTTCTGTGGGTATGGGAACCTGCTAAAAATCTGACCTCCTTCAGACGTTTACCAGGTGAGATGGCACGGCTGTGAGTCCGCACCCAGCCTGGGGCTCCAGCAGCTCCTCCAGCGAGACTCGCCCACCTCTGCAAACCAGCTCACTCTACCTCCAAGCCTCCTATTTCAGACCCCAAAGCGGACACCCACCTGTCCAGAACTCCTCTACCAGCTACAAACACCGTCCCACACCCAACTCCTTGCTCCATTCGTCTAAGGGCCTAAAACGTAAGGAAGGCTGTATGTCCCTCTGCAATTTAGACAGTTTTGCTGTAGCTCAGTTGAAAATGATCCAGGCCAATGGAACACGGGAAATAGCACAGGCCTCAGTCCCAAGTCTCATCCTTTCATCTGTTCACTGGGTGACCCCAGGCAATTCTGTGGGCTTAGCTGAGCCTTGGTTTTCCCATCTATCTACCTCCCCTGGATTCCTAAGAATTAAAAGCACTAATGTACATAATACAGCCAGTGGATGCAATGAAATTCCAGCAGAGTTATTCAAATCCCTAAAGGATGCCATCAAGGTTTTGCATTCATTATGTCAGCAAATCTGGAAAACCCAGCAGGGGCCACAGGCCTAGAGAAGGTTAATCCCCAACCCAATTCCCAAGAAGGGTAGTACCAAAGAATGTGCTAATCATTGGACAACTGCACTCACTTCTCATGCTAGTAAGGTCATACTTAAAATCTTGCATGCTAGGCTTTAGCCAGAAGTCCAAGCTGGGTTCAGAAAAGGAACAGGAACTAGAGATCAAATTGTCAACATCTGCTGGATTATACAGAAAGCACGGAAATTTCAGAAAAACATCTATCTGTTTCACTGACTACGCTAAAGCCTTTGACTGTGTAGATCACGACAAACTACAGAAAGCTCTCAAAGAGATAAGAATACCAGACCATCTTACCTGTCTCCTGAGAAAACCGTATGTGGGTCAAGAAGCAACCGTTACAATCCTGTATGGAACAACTGACTGGTTCAAGATCTAGAAAGGAGTAGGATAGGGCTGTCTGCTGTCACCCTATTTGTTTAACCTATATGCTGCGCACATTATGAGAAATGCCAGGCTGGATGAATGACAAGCCGGAATCAAGACAGGCGGGTAAAACATCAACCTCAGATATGCCGATGATAGCACTCTAATGGCAGAAGCGAAGCGGAACTAAAGAGCCTCCTAATGAGGGTGAAAGAGGAAAGTGAAAGAGCCGGTTTAAGACTAAATATTAAAAAAACTAAGATCGTGGCATCCGGCCCCATTACTGCATGGCAAATAGAAGGGGAAAAGGTAGTGAAAGATCTCCTCTTCTTAGGCCCCAAAATCACTGAGGACGGTAACTGCAGCCACGAAATCAGAAGACTGCCTCTTGGCAGGAAAGCAATGACAAACCTCGACGATGTGCTGAAAAGCAGAGACACTACTCTATTCACAAAAGTCTGCATAGTCAAGGCTATGGTCTTCCCAGGGGTCACGTACGGTTGTAAGAGCTGGACCGTAAAGAAGGGAGCACGCCAAAGAATTGATGCCTTCAAACTGTGGTGCTGGAGGAGACTCCTCAGAGTCCCTTGGACTGCAAGGAGATCAAACCAGTCCATCTTAAGGGAGATCAACCCTGAATATTCACTGGAAGGACTGATGTTGAAGCTGAAGCTCCAGTATTTTGGTCATCTGATGAGAACAGATGACTCACTGGAAAAGTCCCTCATGCTGGGAAAGACTGAGGGTAGAAGAAGAAGAGGGCATCAGAGGATGAGATGGCTGGACAGCATCACTGATGAAATGAACATGAACTTGGGCAGACTTGGGGAGGTGGTGAGGGACAGGGGAGGCCTGGTGTGCTACAGTTCGTGGGGTTGCAAAAAGTCAGCCACGACTGGGCGACCGAACAATAACAACAGTGTACATAACACACTCGACCACTGGGTCTGACACAAAGAAGGCACCCAGGTAAACCCCCTCTCCTTTAGGCAAGTCAATGGCTGCAGAAGTAATCCAACCCCACCACAAATTTCCACTGCGGAACTGATGGTTACCTAAAGAAGGCATGCCCCAGGACAGACTGTCACACTGCCAGAACAGGCCAGACCTCCTTTCCCAGGCTGAGGATGCGGGACCATAGGGCCTCAACTGAAAACTCATCCAAGCATCTGAACAGAAGTGAACTGGGACTTGAGAGGTGTCCAGCCCTGCCCACAGGCATCCAGCAGTCCACCTCCCTGTTCCTCCAAGGAGAACATGAAACGGGCCCCTCAGCCATCATCCTCACATCTCATGCTTTGTGCGTGGAGAGTCCTCCAACTAAGGATCAGGAATCACAACCCTTTATGTAAGAGCTAGCACCCGTGCTGTGCCATGTTTTAGTTGCTCGGTCACGTCTGACTCTTTGTGACCCCACGGACTGCAGCCCGCCAGGCTACTCTGTCCATGGGGATTCTCCAGGCAAGAATACCAGAGTGGGTTGCCGTGCCCTCCTCCAGGGGATCTTGCCAGCTAGCACCTAACACTGGCTATTTTCTATACAGTTCCATGAAGGAAATGGAAAGCCCGGTGGTGAGTGAGCAGTGGATTTCTAGCCATTCTTCTGGCTCCGCCCCTGCTCCAGCCTCAGGCCACTGGAAGCGACCCCACAGACCACTGTATTGCAGCCCCCCACCTCCTGTAGATTATCTCTAGGAAGTTCATCTTCACATCACATGCTCTGTTTTTCATGTGAGTTCACACACAGGTTTGTGTCAAGTTTTTTTTTGGGGGGGAGGGGGTAGGTAAAATGCTTATCAGTGTCAAGTAAATCCTCCACCTCATCTTTCAGTAGCCTTTATTTAATAAGCTCATGTGAAGGTTGCTTCAAGCTAAGGAGAAAAACATGTCTTTAAATTAATCTATATCTTCTAACTAGAACAAAAGTGATATAACCATCAAATTTCTGTCTTTGTCTTAGAATCCAAGAGACTTCTTGGCGAGTGTGGGTTCGGACTGCAGATTTCTTCAAACTTCTGAACCCATGGTTCTCGCCTTCCTGTACGCTTGGCTCCTGGCTTCTTGTGAGGTGTTTTATCTCTGTCATAACTGCAACCCACAAGAACTTCTCCAGAGCCTACCTTCCACAGCTCTACTTTGTGAGGTGATTAAATCTTGGGGTCCTTAAGAAACACAGCTTACACGCTAGTGCTAAAATAGCTGAAGTTAAGCTAAAACTGACACCTACCTAAAAACCTTAGCTCTTAGCAACACGAGTATACAAAGTCTGTCATGGAAATATGATGGTTTCTTATCGCGAATTATTTCAGAGCTGAATATTGGACAAAGAATGTCAAGTGGAAACATCAATTTTCCTAAGGAGGAAAGGGCAGGGGGAATCAAGTTCAATGGTCAGGACAACACACAACTCTCCTAATGCCTCACTCTGCCATTTCCTACATGTTGTGACTGAAGTTTGGAGGCTTTCTTAACTGGGTCTCACCCGTAACCGGTAGTCATCCACGGTCCAGATGCGGCTTGCAAAATCATTTGAAGCTGCTAAGAGGTAAGATCCCTACAGGAAAGAAGGGGAGAAGAAGAAACAGAGCACCTCAGTTCACATGATACAAGTTTCCTCAGAGCAAACCCAAGAACATTTAGATGACTAGAACTATATACCTGATCTGAACACCGTTATTCAGAATTCTGTTAATTTATCAACCTCTGTTAACTTCAGACCTCTTTCCTGAGCCTGGCTCAACCTCGCCTGAAGGCTGTAGATATTACACCTTCACTCCCCTGTGCTCACTTCCACCCCACTCTGGTAAGAGCAAGCACTAAATCTCTACACCTGCCTCTGCTCTACACGAGCCCAGAGGCGCCAACTCCCCAGTCTCACCTCCCAACTGTCCCCCAGCTGTAGACCCTCTTTTTCCACCTGCACCCCCTCTCTTTCCACCTGCACCGACTCAGCCCAAACCAGAGCCGTTATCAAGTCTGGTGAGATGCTGACTAACTAGGTTACCACAGACCTGTCTCCCCTACTCACCTTCAACCTACTCATGATCAGCACTGAATTTTTAACCTGTTGGCATCCTTCTCTAACATTAAGATAGAAAACAGCAGAGAAACCAGGTAGGTCATTTTTAAATTTCAAGAACCAGATGTCAAAAATGGTTTCTAAACACCTCTCAACTCACCCACTTCCATGGATATTAGGTACTTACAGCACTATCAAATTCAATGCTTGTAATTCCTGCATTACTGCCGGACAGGGAGCCCTTGAACTCACATTTGTCTGCATAAAAACAAAGATGCCAACATACCAATTAAAATGAGGCACTTGAAACACAGTGGAAGCTGATTACATGGTCAAAAACAACCTTCCCACATCTTTTCAGAATCAAGTAGCAGGACAAACAGCATCATGAGACCAGCATGCTCCGATGACCTGTCCCCAGAGCCATGCGTGCACAAGAGGGTGCAGAGCCCAGCGCCTCCTGTCAGCTCTCACAGTCGCTGCTTTTAAGAGATTTAGTGTCACCAATGCCCTTTACAAAAGGGCAGGAATTGAAACACGTCAACTGACCTAGAGTTTATTTAGCTATCTAATTTACATAAACACATCTTTGTCAACTTAACTATCACTGTCATAGAAACTGACCATTAAAATTTCAGAACCCAAGTACGAAAAGGAAGTTTTACTTGTAGTTATGTGAACTAGCTAGCCATTAGATATCCAGGAAAGCTAGTCTGGAGTTTCTGGAATTTATCTGTTCACTCTACCTACGTGAACCTAAGGTTCTGGTGAGCCAATCACCTGCCAATGCTCCCCTGAAGCCCACCTCACCCCAGTCTCTACCGACAGGCCCAGCCACTCACCCCCGGACTCTGTTTTCAGACTCTGGCCACTCTAAGGGCAACTTAACAGATAACAGTATAAATCTCAATGATGCTGTGATTAAATTCCTTCTTTAAAGGGTATCTTAAGGATAATCTAGATAGACAAGCTAGGGAAATAGTTACGGAACCATTCAAATCAAACTCATAAGACAGGAGCACAGAACAGCATGCACTTCAATCGACAGCTTCTTCTTTCAGGACTTCTAATTGCTAATAAAAGTGACATAAATGTGGATTTGGAGCTGTCAAATACATTTATGGCCAAGACTATTAAGCTGGTGAATAAAATCCCTGAATTAATTTGCAAAATATAGCACATTTAATGCCTTTTCCTGGATCCTAGCTTTCATTAGATTTTCAAGAGTCTAAAAAAGGTCAACACCTACTAATTAAGGACTTTATTTAGATTAGATCTTTACAGACAAAAAATACCACTGCAAATTCTAAAAAATATCTCTGTGGCTCATGCCTAAAGCATTGCTCTGTCTGGCAGGTGACAAAGTGCCAAAACCTCAGAAATGATCACTTAGTGCTAGTCTACACAAGAGACTGAACTCAAAGGACCAAAGATCCTCCTACTTCATGAAAGGCCTTTTGGACTTGGTCTCTTCCAAGACTCAGTAAATATTAGCCAAGGAGGGGAAAATTATACACCAACTAAGCCATATGCGGAGGAAAGGTCCTATAATTAGTTAGAACATGACTGATATTTGTTCCTGAAAACTATAAAAAAAAATGCTGCCAGATGCTCTATGCTATTTCTGTAGATTTAGTAGAAACTTTTCATTTTACTAACACAATTTATGCTCTGGCACAAATTATGTCAGTATTAATTCTGATTAGTGTTCACTTCCTCTTCGGCAGCAAAAAGGTAATAACTTCTACTAGTGGCCGGTATCTCTAATTTTCTTATAGGTATGTTCACTGACCAAGGAGTAAAACAGAAGTATTTCTAAAGGTATTTGTATTTATTTGCAAGGTATAATTGAAACAGACTATCTGTGTAGATATATATATATTTTTTAATCACCCAATTTCTATTCTTACCATTTTATTATTACGTTTCAACAATTCACCCAAGCTCAGGTCCTAGGTCACCACTCTGTCCACATAAATCACCCATACAGATCAAGAAGCGTCTTTGAGTTTTCATCTCTCAAACAAGGGTGATACCCACCTGTCTAACAGCCCAGGGCTATGGTGAGGCTCGTAGGAAGGTATCCAATATGCTACTGTGGAAGAGTAGAGGGCAACTACCAACAGCTCCAGAAAGAATGAAGCGGCTGGGCCAAAGTGGAAATGACGCTCAGTTTTGGATGGGTCTGGTGGGTGAAAGTAAAGACGGCCGTTCTAAACAACATTACTGCATAGGAACCTGGAATGTCAGGTCAATGAGTCAAGGTGAATTGGAAGTGGTCAAGCAGGAGACAGCAAGAGTGGACATCAATATCTTATGAATCAGTGAACTAAAATGGATGGGAATGGGTGAATTTAATTCAGATGACCGTTATATCTACTACTGTGGGCAAGAATCCCTTAGAAGAAATGCAATAGCCCTGATAGTCAACAAGAGTCCGAAATGCAGTACTTTGGGTGCAATCTCAAAAATGACAGAATGAACTCAGTTCATTTCCAAGGCAAACCATTCAGTATCAAAGTAATCCAAGTCTATCTCCCAACCGTAATGCCAAAAAAGCTGAAGTTGAATGGTTCTACAAAGACCTACAAGACCTTCTAGAACTAACACCAAAAAAAGATGTTCTTTTCACCATAGGGGACCAGAATGCAAAAGAAGGAAGTCAAGATATACCTGGAGTAACTAGCAAGTTTGGCCTTGGAGTACAAAATGAAGCAGGTCAAAGACTAACCGAGTTTTGCCAAGAGAATGCACTGGTCATAACAAACACCCTCTTCCAACAACACAAGAGAACACTCTACACATGGACATCACCAGATGGTCAACACCAAAATCAGACTGACTATATTCTTTGCAGCCAAAGATAGAGAATCTCTATATAGTCAACAAGGCAAGACCCGGAACTGACTGTGGCTCAGATCATGAACTCCTCATTGCAAAACTCAGGCTTAAACTGAAGAAAGTAGGTAAAACCACCGGGACGTTCAGATATGACCTAGGTCGAATTCCTTATGAATTTACAGTGGAGGTGATGAATAGATTCAAGGGATTAGATCTAGTAGACAGAGTGCCCGAAGAACTATGGATGGAGGTTAGTAACACTGTATAGGAGGAAGTGACCAAAATCATCTCAAAGAAAAAGAAATGCAAGAAGTCTGAGGAGGCCTTACAAACAGATGAGAAAAGAGAAGCAAAAGGCAAGGGAGAAAAGGAAAGATATACTCAAATGAAGATATACCCAAATGAATGCAAAGTTCCAGAGAATAGCAAGGAGACATAAGGCCTTCTTAAGTGAACACTGCAAAGAAATAAAGGAAAACCACAGAATGAGAAAGACTAGAGATCTCTTCAAGAAAACTGGAGACATCAAGAGACCATTTCGTGTGAAGATGGGCACGATAAAGGACAGAAACAGTAAGGACCTAACAGAAGCAGAAGAGATTAAGAGGAGATGGCAAGAATACACAAAAGCACTATACAAAAAAGGTCTTAATGACCAAACCATGATGGTGGGGTCACTTACCTAGAGCCAGACATCCTGGAGCATGAAGTCAAGTGGGCCTTAGGAGGCCTTACTTACAAACAAAGCCAGTGGAGGTGACAGAATTCCAGCTGAGCTATTTCAAATCCTTAAAGAGGATGCTACTAAAGTGCTGCACTCAATATGTCAGGAAATGTGGAAAACTCAGCAGTGGCCACAGGGTTGGAAAAGATCAGTTTTCATTCCAATCCCAAAAAAGGACAATGCCAAAGACTGTCCAAACTACCATACACTTGCACTCACCTCACACGTTAACAAGGTAATGCTCAGAATCCTTCAAACTAGGTTTTAGCAGTATGTGAACTGAGAATCTCCAGATGTACAAGCTGGATTTAGAAAAGGCAGAGGAACCAGAGATCAAATTGACAACATTCACTGGATCCTAGAGAAAGCAAAGGAATTCCAGAAAAACATCTACTTCTGCTTTATTGACTATGTGAAAGCCTTTGTGTGGATCACAAAAAGCTGTGGAAAATTCTAAAGCGATGGGAATACCAGACCACCTTACCTGCCTCGTGAGAAATCTTTATGCAGGCCAAGAAGCAGTAGTTAGAACCAGATATGGAACAACTGACTGGTTCAAAACTGAGAAAGGAGTACTACAAGGCTGTATATTGTCACTTTTGTTTATTTAACTTCTATGCAGAGTAAGTACACCATGCAAAATGCCAGACTGGCTGAATCACAAGCTGAAATCAAGACTGCCAGGAGAAACCGCAGATATGCAGATGATACCACTCTAATGGCAGAAGGTGAAGAGGAACAAGAGCCTCTTGATGAGGGTGATAGAGGAGGGTGAAAAACCTGGCTTAAAAATCAACATTCATAAAACTGAGATCACGGCATCTAGTCCATTACTTCACGGCAAACAGAAGGGGGCAAAAGTGGAAACAGTGACAGATTTTGTTTTCTTGGGTTCCAAAATCACTGTGGATGGCGACTGCAGTCATGAAATTAAGACATTTACTCCTTGGAAGGAAAACTATGACAAACCTAGACAGCACATTTAAAAGCAGAGGCATCACTTTGCTGACAAAGATCTGTCTGGTCTAAACTATGGTTTTTCCAATAGTCATGTATGGATGTGAGAGCTGGACCAGAAAGAAGGCTGAGCACTGAAGAATTGATGCTTTCAAACTGTGGTGCTGGAAAAGACGCCCGAGAGTCCCTTGGACTGCAAGGACACCAAACCAATCCATCCTAAAGGAAATTAACTCTGAATACTCACTGGGAGGACTGATGCTGAAGCTTCAATACTTTGGCCATGTGATGCATGTCATTTGGAAAAGTCCCTGATGAAGGCTGGAGAAGGAAATGGCAACCCACTCCAGTTTTCTTGCCTGGAGAATCCCATGGACAGAGGAGCCTGGCAGGCTACAGTCCATGGGGACCAAGAGTCAGACACAGCTTAGCGACTAAACCACCACCACTGACGGAGGCAAAAGGAGAAAGGGCAGCAGAGGATGAGACAGTGGGATGGCATCACCAACTCCAGCAGACATGAATCTGAGCAAACTCTGGGAGACAGTGAGGACAGAGGAGCCTGGTGTGCTGCAGTCCACGGGGTCGCAGAGAGCTGGCCACGGCTCAGCCACTCAGCAAGGCGATACACCCTCCTTTTAGTCGACTGATGGCTGTGCCGGTCTTCGCCGCAGTGCTCGGGCTCTCCCCAGCTGTGGGGCACGGCTGGAGGGCGAGAGGCTTCAGTAGCTGCAGCGCAAAACTTTAGTTGCTCCTCGGCCTGTGGGATCTTCCCGGACCAAGGATCGAACCTATGTCACCTGCACTGGCAAGATCTGTAATCGCTGGATAACCAGGGAAGTCCCATACTCGTCTCTTTAGTCTCAAGCTTAGATACAGTGTCGTTTTTTCCCTAGGCGATGGCCATTGGCATTATTAAATGCACAAACCACAGCTTGATGTGTAATTTTATTACTAATTTTTATGTGTAATTCTACTAGTCCATGACTAAGACTTTTTCATTTCAAATCTAAAACCTGCCCTATCTTAGAAGATGCTCTGATTGGTATACACTTGAGAAAATACAAATGTTAAAGTCTCTGGAATTTAGTAGCATTCTCTCGTCACTACTTGGAAACCCAGAGCAAACACAGACTTGGCTGTGTCAGCTGTAAAGGGTTAACTGAGAGTAATAACGCTTCAGTCAGATGACTCCTTACACAAAATTCTGCACGTTTCAAAAAGGTGAACAATTCAGACCGCCAACTGGACATCACCAATACACTTCTTCCTGTCTCTCACTCTGGCGAGACCTTACCTCCAAACACTTCCCAGAGCTTCACCCTCCGATCCATGCCTCCCGTGGCCAGGAGCCGGGAACCCGGGCTGAACTGCACAGCGTTGACCTCCCCGTCGTGTGCATCCTGCAAGACAAACACTCAGGTTCAAACTGATTAACTGTCACTCCCAAGAAGGGGGCTAATAGAGATGAACACTCTGGACGCTTAACCAAACCTTAAACACTGGTCATTAAAGTCACAAGCTTGGGTTCCTAGCTCAGAGTCTCCAAAGATTCTTTTATCATTAAACTCTTACAGTTCTTGTTCCGTTTATTTAAATACTGTGCAGTCTTCTTAAAAAGCATTCAAAACCTGTAGAGACTAACTGCCTCAAGTTTGCCTTTGAGTTAATTTTATTTCTTCTAAGAATAATGTAATGTCCATCTCTACCATGATCTTCACAGCTTAAAAGTAAGTCTGTGATTAACTGCCTCTTTTCTGGTCCAGACTGTATTAATAACATATATTAAACTATATATCAAATTAGTGGAAAAAAAAATCCTTTTCTTTTTAAAAAAGCCTTTCATTTTGGCTGTCCCGGTAAGGGGTACACCCTAATACAGAGAGTCCTAACAAAGGTAGGTGCCGGTCTTACCGCCACAAGTCAGTGTTAGAGGGGACTCCAGGAGTTTATTCTGGAAAGAATACAGCTCTAATATGTACTGTTATCAGCAGTGGGACGTCTACCACGTTTCTTAACTTCCTGAAGCCTCAGTTTGCTCATCTATAAGATGAGGACTCCTACAGAACCTGTAAGCTCAGACTGCATCTGACCATCAACAGGCCTTCAGTAAAAGTAACAGGTGTTATTTTGGGAGAACTTAATTCTTCACAGAGACATGTCTTGAGACTGGCGTCCACACTAGACACGTCTGAAAAGATGGCGTCTGTGTTCAAGCTGAGAAAGGAAACCAGACAGGAAGCTCCCCAGCCTAGAATGGGGTGAGAGAATAGTGGACGTCACTATCATCTCCTCTCTGAAAAGACCATGGATTTCAAAATATTCATGAGTAAAAACACTATGAGATCTGCTTTAAATTGCTTCAGCAAAAGTTTGTGTATATGTGTGGTCATAAATTTGGCTAATGTGACTAACTGAAGCTGCCCAACAGCAGTTTTTAATCCCTATTTCTGCTTATATTTGAAAATTTTCATAATAAAAAGGCAGGGGGAGGGGAAGGCTGCAAGACATGGATTATGAATATTAAATCATTAAACAGGTCAATCACTTGCCTAAAAAGGTCACTTTAGGAATACAAAAATCTCATCTTTGCCTTTGCTTGGGACTGAAAAAGGTACCTCAACTGCTGAGAAAGTGACTCGTAAGGCTGACTGGAATATACACAGCACTTGTGATTGCTCTGCCTTCCCGCCAGCCTCTCGAGTCCCAGTCTGAAAAGCCACCTGACAGGCGATCCAGCTTTCCACCTCCATACGATTCCGTCTCCTTTCCGGCGCTCCCTTCTACCGTGGAGGTCTCAGATTGAAAACTTGAGATCACGCACCATCACACCCGTGGCTGCCACTCATCAGGCTCCTGTGTAGCTGGTCTTGTTGGATACTGGTCAGCTATGCGTTGTTGACTCTCAGAAACACACACTGACAGAATCCCACGTTATCAGCTGCTCCATCACCCCATACACACGACTTAGATGTGATGGGAGGGAAGACGATGGGCGGCTGGGAGCTGAGGGCAGGGCAGGGACTGTGACCTCACGTGCGCTCAGACCTTTTACCGATCATCATTGACCTCCGAGGGGCCCGGCCCGTTAGAGAATCGCAGGAGCTCAGTGGGAAGGGGCCGAAACGGTTCCCCATCCACCTCCTCCTCCAGAGCAGGACTCTCTTGACAACGAGAAGGTGGCCACTCACTCAGCCAGTTCACTGTACAGAACTAAGTGTTAAAAGCTGCCCTTTATGCATGAAACTGAGAGCTCCTGCCAGGCAGACGCCATCCCGTTTAACAGCACATCTTTCTCTCCCCCAAAGCTGGCTCTCCCTGTGCAGTCCAAGCATCAGCCCAACTAACTGGGCTCTGCTCTCCCCACTGACCCCCCCCGACCCCCTCTGCTGGCCCTGAGCCAGGGACTCTATGCTTCCCCGGGCAGGTCTCATGTCTGCTCAATCACACCAGCAGGGATCTGGATCAACCTTTAGTTCTAGGACCCAGCTTCTCTCACCAGTGTTGGCCGTGGCATCACAGCAGCTTCTGCCCAGGCCTGTCTCCTGCTTCCAACCAGGTGCTCCTGATGGTTGGAAGTCATACGGGCATGGGCATAATTAATGAAGCCAAGAGCTGCCCAAGCGACCTTGCAGAACAGATCGCTGACTTGAAACTCTAAGCTGGAGCCAACCGGTGACAACAGATGAGAGTTACTCTCTCACGTTTCACTACCCAAGTTAGTGTTCCCCCCCTCACCCCTCCCATCCTTTCTCTCAGCCAGTCCTATATATCACAGAGGGTGGCCGGGAACCAATTCTGTTCTCTGAAGATAGGCAAAACTAACGTATTTTGCTTATTTTATCAAGGCCATCTTGCTTTGCTTATCAAAATACAATCAATCCTTTCTATCAGAGAGCCGACAGGTGTCAAAGCTCCATGTCAATGAAACAGGAACAGAACGCTTAGCTGCAGCAGGAGAAAGGATCCTCTGACGGTCAGGCTGTCTCCGCGAGGAGCCTGGCGAGGCTTGGGGACGATCAAGCACACTTACAAAGGCAGACACGGCAGTCGTCGGCACCCTCGCTTCTCTGCCAGCACCGGGGTGAGGGTCCACGTTGTCCTGGGGAACTGGAAAGGAAGAGACAGAGCGCCTCCTAAGAAGTAACATAAAGGACAGTGTTAGGACTGCGCGGGCTTGCAGTCTGCCCACCTCTCAGCAGGGGCTCAAAGATGCCTTTTATCAGTAGCTTCTTTTCCCTTCGAGACCCTCCAAACCACAGACCGAGCCCCCGCGTCGGAAGCCCCCTGACGCAGCGACAACTGGGCAGACAGCGCTTACCTCCGGTCTCCTCCTTGCTAGTTCACGGACTCCAAAACACAACACCGAAAAGCAAGCCCCAACGACCGCTGCCCCATCAAATAAACCGCTAGACACGGTCCTCAACTTAATGTGATCACGAGCGCCAAGCGGGCGCGTGGGCATTTTCATAAAACTATTTCAAGATGATTCCTATGCCTGGTTACCGTCATCCTCAGGGTACACTTGTGGTCAGGGTGGAGCTGAACACATGCTTTCAAAAGGAAGAGCGGCCAGAGCTTGGGTACTGTACAAAGAGCTCAACCTATCTGCCCTGCTCAGAGGGCGGATGGCGTGCCTAGGCGCATGCAAAGCGTCCTGGTTATTGGCACAAGGACACGTGATGACTGGGGCAGTGAAGCGGTGATGAACGTGGTTATCAACGACCCACACTCGCATGCTGGGCTAGGAGAGGATAATGTTTTCACCTGGCAGCATCGGAAGAGTGATGTCCCAAAAGGGGAGACTCGGACAGACTAAAGGGTAAGGCCAGAGGTCAGCACGCAGCGGGATTAAGAGAAAGGAAGTCGAGGGAAAAAAGGAAGAAGCTAAATGAAAAGCTGAAATTAAGGCATCCACATATACTCAGCACTGAAATTCTGGTGCATGTCTAAAAAACACTAACAAATCATGTACATGTACTTAAGTATATTTACACACATATACATATATACACAAGGAAAGGCGAAGGTTTTCTAACCTACCCAAAGATATTAGTGATAGAATCCAGAAGGCCTCCAGCAGGCTGCGAGAGTCGCTTACTAAAGAGGAGGGGAGGATAGGTTTAAACCTTAGAAACATTCTGCCCAATCAATCAATCAAAAACAGTCCACAAAAATAAGTTGCTGGGAGTATGTTTCCCACCAAGTGCCCAAACTCCAACAGAAAAAACCCTCCGGGACCGAACCACCGGAAAACAGAGGGAAGGTAAAAGGGAACACCCAGCCTCGAAATCTCAAAAGGAGTAAGATTCCCTAGCCTTAAGTTAACGTCCCTGGAAATGATGCTTTGGACAATAAACTGTCTAACTGATCTAACAACTTCTAGTATGGTTAAGGACAAACCCCATTCTTTTGGTCCTGCTTTGGCAAATTAAGAAAAAAAAAAAAAATCCTGGAGCCCTGGTAAGAATTAAACAGTATGCTCTAAACAATCATCCAGCCTAATAAGGTCCTTCTTTCAGGAAGCCGCTACACTTCTTTCTGCTTCTCTTCATGGCGGGTGGCACCACTGAGGGATGGCTCCCTCCTAGTTAAGGAGGGGCGACCTGAGAAAGATGGGGACGCTCTGGAGCCCACACCCTCCATGGTCGAGTGAGGGGGCTGCAGGCTCCAGCCAGGGGCCCCTCACTGCTCTCTGGTCCTGCCCACAGCAGCTGCCAGGGTGCCCCCCGAGCGCCCCATTCCTGGCACAGCCCGTCTACTTACGTGGCCGCTCTGCTGACGGCTCGCACGGGAGAGGTCTCTTCAGGGTGCTCAGAAGTCTCATCCAGGAGGACTTCAATGTCATCATCCCTAGAAAGAAGGGTGAGAGGCCGAGTCTTTGCTTCTGTTGAACAGAAGCTCTGTGATGAGCCTGCTCCGCTATGGCCAACAGGCAACACCACTTCCCAATCACACACGGCCCAGGAGACTTGGCTGGGACAGAGCCGGTTTCAGCTTCTCTGGAGAAAAACGAACTGCCATTCAAGCAACACGAAAAGAAACAATTTAACTCTGACCCAGAACTCCAGCTGAAAATAACCTGAGAAGGGAGCTTTGGATCTCTTCAGGTCTAAACACAGCTCCCACCTGAACAGCAATGAAATAATGGCTTATTAAGTCCATAACCACATAACGAGGAGCAAGGAAGATTCTCCTCGTCAGAAGTCTCCTGCATGCCAACCACTGGACTGCAGCACTCAGCAAGAAACAGTTCGCAGGAGGCAGGCTGAGCAACACGAGGAAGACAGCTAGGAGGAGCTGCGGTGTCTAAGAAAACGCCAGGACGAGGAGACGGCCCAAGGCAACAAGAAAATGGCCTGCTGAAAGGGCACTGAGATCAACGGGCACGTAAACAGCCCAAGTCTAAGTATTACTTTAATAAGAGACAGGAAAGCAGGATCTAAACACGTTTCATCTTTGACTCTGGCTGTGTGATGCTTATGTTTAAGTACTTGGTGTTTCTGACATTGGGTGAGTTCATCACGTTTCATGTGAAACAAGTCACAAGAACGTGCTCCTCTGCTGCTGTTTACCCCAGCGGATGCAAAGTCCCCCTGGAATTCCCCTTTCCCCCATTTTCCTGGTTGGAGGCAAGGCAAGTAATTAGTTTGGTCTTAACAACCTCCTACCGAGTTGCAATCTTCACGGAGAAGTAAACTGATAAAAACTAATAACCCAAGACTTTATTACCAAATGTTTGGATTCACAGGAACTTGGAAGAGATTTTTCCCATGATTAATTATCTGGATTATGTAAATATAATCTATACTTCAGAACCTGTTACCAAGCAAGTCAAACCAAGTTTAAGTAAATTTATTTTCCTTGGCTACTGATTCCAGGATCCCTGTAACCGACCCCCATCTTGGCCAGGACTGAGGAAACAAAGGCGGGCCTGAAGACAAAGAGCAGGCTGGGCTTTCTTCTCCTCTCGCTGGTGGTGTGGGAGAGTCATCTGTGTTCACATAGGGTAACAACAGAACAGCAGGATGGCAAGGGTGTCAAATATGAGCTAAGCCTACATGAATGGTTTAAGACAGAACTGTGTCATTACAAGCATGTGAAACTGCACAAAGACCTAGGGCCATGAGAAAATATAGCATCTGGTAACTGAGCAAAACCCTCCAAAGAGGAAAGTGTTCTCTGACCCAGAAACCCTACTCTCGGGGAAGCACAGGAGTGTAAGAACAGGACTTTACGGCCAGACACCTTGAGGTTTCCGGCCTGCCCCTGCCACCTGCTGTGTGTCTGGGACAGGACGCTTGACCTTTCTACACCTACTCACCTTTCACACTGGCCCACAGCAGGCAGACAAATGATGCTTTCACGAGCTGTTACTTTTAAGGAGAACCAAATCTCATTTCTAGATCAACTATTTATCTACTTTGCAGCTCTGGGCAAAAATACCTGACATTCACTTTCCCCATGTGGGAAGATAGGAGATACACACACACACTCCATCTAAAAGTCTTGGTATGAGATTTGTTATCTTATAAATCAAGACCTTTGGCCGATGACTCCAAGATGAAACGAAACCACGCCCCTCCATTTATAAGGAAACAACCAACATTTTAAAAGAGAGGATCATAACTCTAGTACTGTATTTCACAATCTATTTCAATGGAGGGGGGAGGGGGATAGGAAACAAATCCTGAACCAGAGCAGAGGCAATTTAGTCACTAAAATAACCACCACTCTCAAAACAAAGCCTCAAATCTCAGGGAAGACCCGCAACCTGACTCCAGATTAGGAAAAACTCCATTTTGATTCAATTCCTTGTGTTCCAGGAGATCCCAGTTTTTACTCAGGCTTCAAGGGTCTGCCCATACTCCACATGAAGTCAGAAACCAAGCAGAGAGCAGGAGACAGAACCCGAGCCCAGCATCACCCTGCAACGGCTCCAACGAGGGGTATCAAACGGGTCAGGGTGTCAACAGGAAGAGCGCGTGGCTGTCGCTGGTTAACGGTGCAGGAAGTCAGAACTCACCCTTCCTGGAAGCGCACAACTTCCTGGAAAGTAATGAGTGTTTTTTTATTTTCTCTCCTAAGTCTTTCACTTCTCTTTCGACAATCTATAAAATGGTTCTGCAGAAACAAACGTTATAAAGCTATTTCAGAAGGGCAACCCGGCGACCAAGAGCGCGGTGGTACCGTGCACCTCTCTACTCACTGCTCAACTGGCAGAGGTTCCTTCGCCGCTTCTGCGAGCTCCTTCTGCAGCCGCGCTTGCCGCCGCCTATTTAAAAAAAGAGAAAAGCCCACTCTTTGTCTACTGAAAGCAAACAAGGGGTTTTGGCTCTCAAAAAACTACTACCTCTAATAATGTATTTTAAGTGCACTGAATATTCAAGTAACTACTGCCCTGGGCAAACATACCCAGAGGCCCAAACCCACACTTGCAGCATCAGAAAGGGTCCCATTGTAACAGATTTCAGAACAAAGCCCCAGGAGGGCTTATGTTATTAGAGAAAGCAATGAACCAGCAGAGAAGCCTGTCCATCGGGACCCAGGGCCTCTCAGGACAGAAACGTGCATCAGGTTCATCCAGGGTTAGTCATGATGGAGACTTAGTTTTCTGCAGTAAACAGTCTCACACTAACATATCAAGAGCATGACTAATTATAAAAACATACCTATTCCTGGCACAGCTTTCTTATTTTACAGGTTTTAACTAATTTATCACTTAAAACAAGCTTTGAGGGTGAATACTACGATTCCCATTTTACAGGTGTATAAACTGAGGTATAGTGAGATTCCTCAGCTGTCAAAATGTATGCAGCTTCAATTTACTAGGGCTCAACACCCAAGTCTCGGCTGTGGCAGAAGTTTAACTTGGTCCGCAGTTGCTTCCACTCTCTCCCCCTCTCAGAACCATTTTTAGCTTTCCTTCCCAAGTCCTAAATTCAGGAGCTTCTTAAGCCTTGGCCTCCCTCTCTTTTCCATGGCGATTTCACTTCTATCTGTGGTTCTGCCTTTGAGGTGGAGGGACCCCACAACCTACAACTCCAGCACTCAGGTCAAGAGTTCTGCTGGAAATTTTCTTTCTAAAAAGCTTCTACCATAGTGAGAAGTTTCAAAAAGGGCAAGGTCCTGCAGGTGACACAGCAGAATCTGGGACAGGACAAGACTGTAGCTTAAAGAAATGCTTTACGCGCTCAATCCCATGCCTGACCTGGAAGATGAAGAGTCAATTTTAGTTTACAGGATAAATGACAAAAAACCCAAATTAACAGATTTTTCGTAGGTGGAATTAAGAGGTGACCTCTAAACTATCTGAGGAAAAAGCAGAGTCTCAGCGTGGGGTGTGTTACACCCCCCGACAGGAGAGGCAGCTGCCTGGCAGGGGCGGGGAAGGCACACAGCTCGAGGCACGGGAGAAGAAAATGGCCGCAGCCAGGCTTTCATCAGAAAGGCCGACAGGAAACCTTCTCTGAGAGCTGACGGCTTCCCCAAGAGCGCCCCACACAGCGGCCACCGTGCTGGCCTGCGGGGACACACCCAGACGAGCAAGGGAGACAGCACACAGCAGCGATTTCAAAACAGCGCTCCACCGCGACCCAGGTAAACAGAAGCTGGCGCAAGAGGAAGGATACTTCATCTGGGAAACTGGTAGGAAGGGGGGAGGCTTCTGAGGAGGAGGAACCAGCTGAGTCGCGTGATGCAAAGAACGCCCAGGCCCCCCCGGCGCAGGCGGAGGGCACATGGCGCAAGGGCACATTCCCAGGAAAACACTTGGCGGGACAGGACTGGGGCAGGTGTGCCGCGTGCCTCACGCCCGCTTCACCAGGAAGTCGGGGCTGTTCTCGTCCACGGCGACGTTCCAGCACTCTCCCTCCACGGAACCGCACGCCGGCTTCTCCTTCAGGCAGGTTCTCACCCTCAGCATATCGCCCTCCAGGGGAGCCCCCGTGTCCTCACCACTCCCCAGCTGCCTAAGAGCTCCACGTATAAGCCACACAGGGAAGCCCAGAACACTGGAGTGGGTAGCCTATCCTTTCTCCAGCGGATCTTCCCAACCCAGGAATCACACCGGGGTTTCCTGCATTGCAGACGGATTCTTTACCAGCTGAGCTACCAGGGAAGCCCTTATAAGCCACACAATTTAACTTAAACGTGAGACAGGAAGAATATGAAAAGGATAGCCCACTTTTTCTTAATATTAACTTCAATATGTCTGTTTTTAAATGACTTCATAAAATCCCACTGTACGAAAATATCAGCTTCTTTTCCTCCCAAGGTAGATACCGCTTGACTTTCACTTCTGTGAATAATGGACGATCATGGAATTGTATTTCTGAGCCAATCTCATGACTCACTTAGGATGAATTCCAACAAAAGGAATGCTTTGCAGGCGCCCGCCATCTCCACAGCCCTCCAGCGGGTTGGAGAAATAGCCCACCCCACCAGCAGAAATGTCCCACCTTCCTCTCTCTCAACAACCCTTTTAACCAAATTCACTATTTCTTTTACGATCTATGCTTTACATCCATCTGTCTGAATGCTCACCTGTTTTTAGCAGACTCTATACTAAGGACATGCATTTTATAGCTGCATACCCTCATTGGTTGTTTTGCAGTGTTCTTCCATGTTAAGAAACCTACGATATTTATACAGTCCATTTTTTATTACCATTACCTTTCATGTTTATAAAGTCTTCCAATACTCCTATTTAGGAACTTTTCACAAAACAACAGAGAGTAACATTTTTTCCTTCTACCTTTTGCTTTCTGTTTTCACACAGATTTCAAAACCTTGCCACATAAAGTATTTGGTAGGACTAGAGCTCATTGTTATTAACGTTCTTTCCTATTCCGTGTATTCGTTCTTTTAGATTTTAACTACGATAATCTTTTCGAATTCTAAACTACTGACGTAGGGATTTAAAATCAAATGTTCTAAATCTTTTAGACTCCTATTACTGGTGACGTTGGCCCACAGTCATTCTGCACACTGGCAAGATCAGAATTTTTGGCTGGAGCAATTTATAAAATGAGGGGGAGGATTTTAATCTTTTTCTAATTCTGGTTTAATTTATAATGTTCAAGAATTAGCTTTTCTTTTTGAAACATGGAAAGAATTCACTGGCAAAAACAGTAATGGGCCAAAGCCCTTGAGGGAGGTAATCCTTTGCCCAGCTACGAAAGTATTCTTGTAAATGCAAGTCTCTTTTATACCCACTACTGCCCCTTCTCCTCTGTCAGCGCTTCCTGATGCCCCCTCCCCGTGGTTAGAGCTGCCAGGTGTGTGCCTTGCTTTTCTAGCTTCTACTGCGACAACGATGCGACTCACTGACTGCGGGCTCATCTCCCACCTTGAGTCCTTTTCATTCTCCGCGTTTAGGCGGTTGGCCTCCTGGGCTTTCTCGGCCATCCATCGAGTGACCAGCTCCTGGTTCTCCTCGGAAGTTTTCCGCAGCTTCTCCTCTAGGGCGGTGAAAGTGATCTGCAGGGCGTCGTATTCATCCTTCAGGGTCTGGTTGGCTCTTTCAAGGTCCTGAAGCTTGGTGCGTAGCTCCTGGCACTCAGTCTCCAGGTCAGAGATGGTCTGCAGGTATTCTGCAATTCTGAAAGCACAAGGAGAGGAACGACACCACTGAAGAGCCGCGTGAGCCTGGGCCCTGCAGTGACCTCAGCCACCAGCGCGGGCACCCCACCTGCCCTGGTGGTTGAGGGACACCTCGTTAGCAGAGGCAACACCTAGGGCAAAGTTCACCGGACTGTGAGTGATGAGCTAAGGCACCATTCAGAGAAGCAGGGTGGGAAGGAAGAAGGAGCTTCTGATGCTCAACGAGTGGTGATGGCAGCTCAGGAGGAGGCCAGGCCGACTGATCTCTCCCTCACTGAGACTGAACAAGCGCCCCACCTTTCTTTCTAAGCCTCCGGAGAACCCTCGTGGCAGACTCGGAGAACAGGCCCAGAGGAAACCCAGGCTCCTCTCCAGCTCGAAGGTCCCAGATCTGGAGGCTCTGTTTATCTCGTCTGGCAGGCTTCTCCCAGATGAAGAATAACCTGCTCATAAGTGCACCCCTGTTTCCGAGGCCCCTCTTGGTCCTGCGCCCACCCCAGGAAATGCTGCTCCCACAGGCAGCAGTGGCCGTGGGGAGAACTCGGGCTGCCTCGCGTTTGCTCCCCAGAATCAAGCTTACTTCTTCGGGGAGTGTGTGTGTGCTGGGATCCCGGAGGCCTGAGGGCACTATTCTTGCCTTTCACATCCTCAGAGGGCAGAAAAGGACCCTGTGCTACACATGCACAGCAATGAAACTGGTGCTGAGTCCAACGTGGGGGCTGCTGGCCCCATGCCCGAGAGGGCGGCAGAACAGCAAGTGTGACCCCAGGCCCGGTCCTGAGGGAGGCGCGGTCTCCACTCACTTGGCCTCGTTCATCTGCATCTCCTTGTCCTTCTGCTGCATTTGGTTATTCAGGTCAATCACCAGCTGAGCTAACTGGGGGTAAAGAACATGTTCATCATTAACAAGGGAGTTTAGGACCTCAGTTGGAAATTAGTAATAGTGACTTATTTTAAAGAAAAAAAAAAAAAAAACAGGTGCCTGTGGGGCTGAGCCAAGGTAGGAAGAAGAAACCAGCTGGGTGGAAGAGAGAAGGGTCGACAGGGAGGCCTGTGAGCTCAGCGTGGGCCTCCCTGTTGCAGGCAGCCTGGGACAGACCCGTGATGTTCTAGGCTGACTGCCGGGCTCCTGCTGAGAACGTCTGTCTAGCCCTCCACCCCGGCCAACTTTCCGGATTCTTCAGCTGGCGAAACCATCAACCCCGCTGAAGATCTTTATAACCTGCCATTAGACCACCATCCAGGGAAAACAGAGCCCCGGAGGCGCTTCTCCCTGAAGAGTTTTTCTGAAACTGCAAGGCTCACACTCATGACGGTTATCAGTAACACTGTCAGCCGACCGAGGAGTAGGGTTCTTTTTACGTTTTTTCCACTTGTACCTTTCATGCCACCTGGGAGTTATCTTGAGGGATGCTGGGGGGGGTCCCTCACCTTTCCTGTTGTTCCACTCCCAAAGACAGAACCGGCGACGCTGTATGCAGCCCAGATGGCGGCAAATACCAGCGGAAGTGCCTGCCCCCCGCCGCCCCCACCCTCACAGAGAGATGTGAAGGGGTATCTTTCTTTACCTCCCCACGTTTCTTGTGCAATTCAGTCAGTTCTTCTTGGTGTTTAATTCTCAGCTGGGCCATTTCTTGCAGCTGACTATCATTCCATGAACCATCATGTCCGGGACTAAATGCCCCAACCAGGCAGATGAAGAGAACATGCAAAAAAGAGGGGAAAAGAACAAATCAGACCCTAGACCCCTTCCATCAGACACTGGAACGGTAACTTTGGAATCTGAGGCCTGTACATGACAACACAGGCAATAAAGCAGCTCAGTTCTCCAAGCCAGTGGAATCGTAAGTCACCACAAACCTGAAGTAGAAAGGAGGAGCCGTGAGACACGCCTAAAATCAACCAGTCACAACCCAAACCACCAGCCGCGCCAGGAAGAAAAGATGGCTTCTGGAATGAAGTTCAGGTGAACGGGGAGGAGACAACGCAGTTCGCTCAGTCGACAGGTATCTGAGAGCCAGCTCTGAGCCGGGGCTGTTCTGGGAGTGGGCAGAAGGCAGGGACATGAAGCTCTGCCTGCGAGACGCTGCGACTGGCCAAGAGCACAGCCCACAAGCGAGAGGATGGACGGAGTCTGGTGGTCAGAGGTGCTGTGAAGAAAAACTCAGCAGTGTAAATAAAGAAGGGGACAGAACGAAAGGCTCCTGTTCCACGTGGGGTAACCAAAGGCAGCCCGAGAGGTGACGCAAGACTAGAGACGCAACGGAAGGGAAGAACTAGCCATGCGGGCTGGGGACGGGCCGTGTGAGCGGAGGACCAGCAAGTGTCGCAGAGGCTGGAGGCAGGCTTCGCAGGGGCAAGTGTGCCTGCATCCCAGGGCAGGGGAGCAGGGGGTCAGGGAGGGGCAGGGAGGCCATGCAGAGTCTCCCAGACCCCCGAGGACTGTGGCTTTTCCTCTGCCTAACTGGAAGCCACTGAGGATGTTGAGCAGAGGAATGACTTACGTGTCAAAGGATCGCTATAGCTGCTGGGTGCAGAGTGGACTGCAGGGGAGCAAGGGCAGAAACAAGGAGAACGGTTAGCAAGTTATTTTATAGTCCGGACTCGAGGAAAGTGCAGACCAGGATAGGGCGGCGGCAGGGGAGGTGGTGAGACGTGGTCAGATCCGAGCTAGGTCCGCTGCGGAGACTGCAGGACTTGCCTCTGAACTAGACATGGAGAACGACAGAAAGACAGGAGTCGGGGACAACTTCAAGGCTTTTGGCCTGAGTGGCTGATCCAAGGCAGACGTCACCACCTCAGGAGGAAGGGCTGTGGGAGGAGGTGGGGGGGGCGGGGCGGCTGAAGAACGAGGTCACCTCAGACATCCAAGGGGGCACGCCGAGTGGAAACGGCACACTTATTAGAGCCTGACTTCAAGTAAAGAGGTCCAAGCTGGAGGCTGACAGAGATGCTGTCAGCAGACAAACGTATCTGAAGCTATGGACTGAGTTCAGGCCACCGTGCGAGTCGAGGGGGTTTGGGGAAGTCTGCACATGATCTCAGAACCCGCCGAAGGTGGCCAGGTGTGGATGGGTGATTCAGGAGACTGGTTTTGGCTGGAGTTACAGATGTAAACCATCAGACCGTAGCAAGCAGCTGAAACCTCTGCCCAGGGGAAGGACGGCTGGCAACCTAGGGTATCACCACCTGAAGCGGGGAGGGGGAACCATCTCCTCCCAGTGACTAGTAAGAGATAAAAGAGGGAAAGGGGAGCAGAGTGATGCTCCCTCTATCTCTAAAAGCATTTTTATCACAGGTGCTAAGACATCCTAATGCTGCGTTCTCTGAGGCAACACAGTGCTTCCTCAATCTTGGCCCAAGAGGTCAAAGTCTGGAGACTAGAAAGTGGTACATGCTCTATAAGAAACCACCCTAAATGAGGCAATAAAAGCAACAGGCCTGGCTAACTGACTCTGTATGAAAATTAGGAAGATAATAAGTAATTGCTATCAAATTCTAATTTTAATACGAAGCAAAGCAAAATATGCAAAACATTAAACTAGTCCCTTCTTCCAAGAAGTTGGCATTGTAGAGAAAAGATCCCTGAGACACAGGCAAAGGCCCAGGGCACTCATTCCTCTGCTCAAAGCCTTTTTACTGCTTCCAATTTTACTCACCCAAAAAGTCAAACTTCTTATAAAAGCCCAGTGCTCCACTAGGCAGAGAAAAAGAATCACCCAGACAGCAGGTTTTAAGAGATTCTTGGGCCTCATCCCAGATGGAGTCATCAGGTCCAAGAAAAGGGCTGATACCCTGTGTTAATAGTCTGCGTCTCTAGCACACTCTCGGAACCTTCAGATGGCTCCCAGGGACTGAGCAGCCACCAAGGCCGTGGTTCCTCAGTGTCAGAGGTCGTAAGAATCCCCTAAAAGGTGTCTTGAAACAAGACTACTGGGCCCCACCCCAAGAGCTTCTGACACAGGAGGTCTGGGGTGAAGCCCAACATTCCGCGTTTCTAACAGATTTCTGAGGCTGCAGTCCAGTGAGCATACTCAGAACACTGTTAAGAGTCAACTATTTCCCAGAAAAAGAGCTTCACTTTAATCTTTTCTGTTGGCAGGGGGATTAAAGCACTGAAGAGGGGAGCCAGAGAGTCCAGGAGAAAAAGCTTTTTAATTAATTAGCATGGGATGGGCAGGGCAGGTCTTAAGGACAGCTGGGCAAACAGAGAAAGCAACCCATTAGGCCCCATCTTCTGGGAATACCCGCATCCTGCCAGCACACACCTAGAGTTGGGTTCCCAAGTGGCTCAGGTCCTTGGGAACAAGGACTCTGGCTTGTTCACCTTTGTATCCCAGCGCCTGGCCCGTAGTGCAGTCACAAGGTGTCTCAGTGAACGAGACCCCCGCCACAGTCCAGGAACGGAAGCATAGGTAAGCGAGGAAGGGGGCAGCACACAAGTGCAAACCAAGGGGCAGATGCAGAGGATGCTGTGGGCAAAGAATCGACTGGCCAGTGACTGCGGAGGGGGAGGGTCGGGACACTGAGGGACAAAGGAACCACAGCTGACTGGTGGGAAACAAGGACAGGGATGAGGCGGTCAGGAGGAGGCCTGGTTAGGAGCACAAGTCTGCAGGAAAGCAAGGACCTCCATTCACATTACCACCCCAATGCTGTGCTTCGTCGCTCAGTCGTGTCCGACTCTTTGTGACCCCATGGACTGCAGCCCACCAGGCTCCTCTGTCCATGAGATTTTCCAGGCAAGAAGACTGGGAGCAGGTTGCCATTTCCTTCTCCAGGGGATCTTCCCAACCCAGGGATCAAACCCAGGTCTCCCACACTGCAGGCAGACGCTTTACCGCCTGAGCCACCAGGGAAGCCAAGAGTCTAACCAAGTAGAAATAAAATGTTTCAGGATTTCAGCTGACTGAATGTAGATGAAAAAACGGCCACACGGCTTCTCTACACCTAAGCTGACCAGAACAACAGCAACTATTATTTTAAATACTGAGAAGGCCTCCCAGGGCCACAGCTTAGGCACACTCTCCTGAACTCTGCTTAGGCAGAAATGCAGCCTAGGCTGGGCCATGTGTCCCTCTCCACTCCAGTCTCTCTGGAGACCATCTCGCCAATGAGGAAACATGGATGGCAGGTACTGAGCAGATATGGCGACAGGAATAAATGACCAAGCATTTCTGTTTTTCTTCTAGAATCCCAAATTACCATCAACTTTGCTTTTACAATGAGTAAAATGTAACTGACATACCAAAAAACATGTAGTAATTTTAAACCAAGAATGGGTATGTTTACAATGTAAGTTGTATGTGTACACAGTCATGTCTGACCCTTTGCAACCCTTTGGACTGTAGCCCACCAAGCTACTCTGAACATGGGATTTTTTAGGCAAGAAGTGGGCGCCATTTCTTCCTCCAGGGGATCGTCCCAACCCAGGGACTGAACCTATGTCTGCTACACTGCAGTTGGATTCTTTACCCACTGAGCTATCGAGCAAACATGATGAACAAATGGAAAAGGAGGACAGTAAGACTCTAGAGTGATTCCATTTAAGCTGCTTAGGACCCTCAGAAAGAGCCAGTGAATGACCCAAGTGAACATACCAAACTCCCTAACGTGAACATACACTCACACATTTAAGGAAGCAATACTTACCCTTCCTATTAAAACGCAGACTTCCCCCTAGTCTTTCTTAAAAAAAAAAAAAAAAGGCTTTTTGAAATGCACTGGTGTGACCACATAAAATATGTGGTAACACACTGAACCAAAAAAGATTAAATAGACCTGTACTGCTTATGTTTACAGGCCTTTCAATCCTGTACTAGCAAGATCTATGTATATTTGTTCAAGAGTGCTTATACCTTATTATTTAGAAAAAGTGAGGCTTTGTAGGCTAACGGAGAAGTTGGCCTGGCCGCTCGCCTGAAGCAGTTTCTCAAGCTCACATCGTACGGATGATGAGCCTTCTAGGTGGGGAAGTACCTACATGCCTTCAAAAAAAAAAGACTTTAGCTATGTGGCTTCAGAAGTTTTGATTTGAAAGGAACTGACAAAAACTATAAAAACTGTAAACTGAAAGTCGCGTCCGACCCTTTCCGACCCATGGACTGTACAGTCCATGCAATTCTCCAAGCCAGAATACTGGAGCGGGTAACCGTTCCCGTCTCCAGGGACTCTTCCCAACCCAGGGATCGAACCCAGGTCCCCCGCATTGCGAGCAGATTCTTCGAACCCAGCTGAGCCACAAGGGAGGCCCAAACAAAACTGGAGCACAAACACAGTACTTGGTTTGCTTCAAAATTAGTGACAATCGAACTGAGACAAATTTCAATTAAAAGGGGGACATAAATAACAGGATAGTTTCCAAATACCTTATCTCATGCCTGTTTGGTACATCATGCTTTTCGGCTTGTAGCTTATGGGCCAGCACCGAATGAAGATCTGACTTTTCCAGCAACTTGTTATCTATCAAAGAAAAAAAAAAGTTAATATAACCTATGTACACTTAATTACTACTTAACGTCTTATAAAGATCTGGACCAAAAAAAATAAGCAGAAGGTGACGGGGCTGGTTTGGCTTTTACGAGGTATCAAAGTACTGGGCACTGCACTTTGTCACCAACTGTAGCAGCCGTCCAAACTCCAGGAACACACACTCCTTAGATGCTTCCTGGCCTGAGCACAGGCAGCCAGACAAAGGAATCTGAAAACTCACTTCAAAAACATTCCCCTCTCCGTTCTTTCTACTCCCACAGCTTCCTACCTGAGGAAGAAGAAACAAACAACATACCAAAACACAATGGCAACATGAAGTGCTATGCACCACTAAGTAATAGAGGAAAACTCTACCTTAAATTCAGATCAGGGCACTAGGAGTACAAAGACAAACCAAAGTCCCTGACCACAAGGAGCTAAAACGTATATAGGTGGGGAGGGGTGGAGGTCAAGTATAAAAAGGAAGAGAAAAAGTGAGCTTTTACTCATCTTCTGGGACGGGTTCACAGGTGAAGCAGACAGACAGTCCAGGCAGAAGGCCTAGAGCTGCCCAGTAAGCGGCTAGAGACAAAGGTCACGCCAACACGAGAGGGCAGGATGAGAAAATCCAGACTTCTTCTTACTGGCAACGGTGAAACAACAGATTTTAAAAGCAAGCAGTCACTGGAAGGACTGATGCCGATGCTCCAATCCTTTGGCCACCTGATGCGAAAAGCCAACTCATTGGAAAAGACTGATGCTGGCAAAGACTGACGGCAAAAGGAGAAGGGGGCGGCAGAGGATGAGATGGTTGGATAGTATCACCGACTCAATGGACATGGACTTGAGCAAGCTCCATGAGATAGTGAAGGACAGGGAAGTCTGGTGTGCTGTAGTCCATGTGTCGCAAAGAGTCGGACATGACTCAGCGACTCAACAAGTGACATTAACAGGTAATAATCAGTAAGAAGTCAAAGGTTATCCTGAGGTTCCCTGCTTGATCAACTAGATGCAGATCCTAACACGCTGAAGAATACAGGAGCAGAAGAGTTCAGAAAAGGGAGCTCTCGAACCATAATAAATGTGACAGGGAGCACAATAAAGGAACTCCAAAGTCAAGTCAGGGCTAGAAATGACATGTACACAGGGGGCCAGTGAGATCAGAAGTGGAAGGGGGTGCACTAAGCAGAACAAGAAAGTGACCCTGGAAACTTATGTGGGCTTTCACTAACCCCGCACGTCTGAAATGACAGCTGCTTCATGACAAAAACTCCATAGGGTTTACACTAGTGACCAGTCCTGTTAGAAGGGCCTGTCTTTCCTCTTAGAGAGTTGAGCCCCACTTTTTCGATCTCTGAAGATAGAAAGCCTGGGCAGAAACAGAAACACTGTCTTCATCTATATTAATTTAATAAACTAGCTCAGAAGAGGGAAAGGATTCCAACCTTGAATGTTCACCCGTGTCAAAAGGCCCTGATAAAGATCTTCAAAAATGTTACAGATGGATGCCTGGTGATATTGGGTCTTTCAAAGGACAGGAAGTATTCAAGAGGGATCCTCCCTAAAAGCTCCTCTCACTCAAGAGAAGGATGGAGAGGGAGGGGAGCCGCCCGCGGTCCCCACAGCCTCTTCTCATCTTCCTCTTTAGGCCCAGAGGTAGGACTGACAGCAAACTCTGGCTGATCACTTTGAGAAGCGGGGGAGTGAAGAGTGGGACCGCTTCACAGTCAAAGCAGAGGTAACTGAAGATCTGCACAGGCCAGGGTAGCTGCGTCCTATTGCTCCTCACCTGGTCTCCTCTCCAACCGCTCCCCCGCCCCGGGCTTGTACTCCTAACCAGGCTGTTTTAAGACATGCTCCCTCTTCTTAAGACAGGACTGACCTGTCTTTCTGACTAGCCTTCGACATCCTCCACCCCCTTCAAATGTCCATTTTCAACGTGCAGAAAAACATTCAATTGTGTCAATGTGATGACAAGCAAACACCTTCCATTTATAGACAATTACGTAGATGGCTTACAGAGCATTTATATGCCCAGCACTGTATTTATGAAGCAGGCAAGGCAAGCTTCACCCCGACTTTATAGATGCAGATAAGTGAGGCTGGTAAGGGGACTGTGGTCAGACCGCCAACTTGATGTGACTTTTAGTGTGTATCAGCTTTTAAAGAATAAGTATGTGATGAAATACCTGATGACTTGAATTTATGTAATCCATGAGGAGTCACGTTTGAATCAGGAGTTTCCTGTGCTTCTGGGTTTCTGAAATAGCACCAGGCTACCAGTCTCTTAAGAGTGTAAGGAACTACTGCAACAGTGGCACACCCATCATCTCCCTTTTCTTCCATTTTAGTTAAGAGGATGAGCTCAACTAGGACCATTTCTTGGCGAACCCAGTGAAAAAGCAAAAAAAGCAAAAAAGTTAGGAGCCATCAAGTCTGGGTCCAAATCCAGACCCTATCTACTCTGCCGTGCTTCCCAAAGAAATTACCTAACCTCCCTCAGTTTCAGATTCCTCATTTGTATAAAGGGCAACAGGACCTGTTTCAGGGAATTTTCAGAAAGAAAGTGAAAAAACACATGCCAAATACTGCAGCACTCAAGCCTGTCTATACATTAGAATTACCTGGGGAGCACCAAGAAATACTGACCCCTGTGTCCCATCCCATTCCTGTGGTTTAGTTGGTCTGGGGTATGGCCTGGACTTTGTAATTTTTTAAAAGATCCCCATCTAATTTTAACCTTCAGGTATGTGTAGGAACCACAAATTTAGCATGATCAGAATTCAACGAAGGGTATTAACTACTATTACATTGAATCTCATCATCAACAGAATTTGAGACCTAAAGGCATACTTCAAGGGGCAGACCTGGAACCAGAGGTTCCAAGAGTGCCCATTCCTTCCCCCAAATGTGTCAGGAGTTAGGGTAAAATGGGGGGCGAGGTAAGGAAATGCTCATTAGAAAGCATCTAAGAGCACAAATCCAACCAGTCCATCCTAAAGGAAATCAGTCCTGAATATTCATTGGAAGGACTGATGCTGAAGCTGAAACCCCAATACAGCCACCTGATGCGAAGAACTGACTCACTGGAAAAGACCCTGATGTAAAGATTGAAGGCAGGAGGAGAAGGGGATGGCAGAGGATGATATGGTTGGATGGCATCACCGACTCAATGGACATGAGTTTGATCAAGTTCCAGGAGATGGTGATGGACAGGGAAGCCTGGTCTGCTGCAGTCCGTGGGGACACAAAGAGTCAGACGTGACTGAGCCACTGAACTGAACTGAAGGACACAAACATTTTTGTACTCAAATTGCTGCGGCAGCGGCGGGTGTGGGCCACCTCTTTCATATCCAAGTTTTCAGTAACAGTAAAGCCCACTATGTCCCGACTAAAAAGGGAGTTAAGACTCAAGATGTGTCACAAAGAACACCGAGGCGGAGTGTAAGGACAGGTCTTGAGAAATGAAAGGCAACCATTTCGTTATACTCTGAGCGTTATGCTAATGCCACGGGTTAATGCTTCAAGTCAGTGCCCGTTTCGGTAACACGATGCCCGAAACGGCCCGTTCCTGGAAGCTGCCTATCTAATTACACAAGCACTGTGTGCGGAGCAGCTGGGATTTACACATACGAACGTGCACGGCGCCGGCCCAGAAGGAAACTCCAAGGCTTGCAGGGAAACCCTCCACAGTCACACCCGAGGATAAACGGAAAAGATACAAAAGGCATGGGGCTGTGGCAGGCGTTGGGCACCCGCGGCGGCGGCGAGGAGCCGGGGCTCGGCCTGGGGTTCCCGCCGGCGCCCGCCCGCCCCCGGGCCCGCCCGCCGCTCACACTGCACGATGATCTCCTCGAACGCCTGCCTCTGCAGCCGGTCCCGGCGCCTCAGCTCCTCCGAGATGTGGCGCTTCCAACGCGGGAAGACGGCGGCGCGGAGGCCCGACGACATGTCGCGTGCTGCCCCGGCGCCTCAGCGCCGCCGACTCGAGCGCAGACGGGCAGCCGCGGCCCGCACCATGAGGGCACCAGCGGGCGCGGGAGAGCCAGCGGCCCGTGCGATCAGCTCCACGCAGAGGCCGGCCCCGAGGCCGTCCGGGACGGACTTCCGGCTCCTGACGGAAATGGCTTTGAACCGAGCCGGAAGGCCCGCCTTTTCGCCCGACGTCTCGCGCCACGAGCACGCCGGCGTCCGGGGCCGACTCGCGGCGCTGGCTGATGACATCATCCCAAGGCCGGAAGTGCCCGTGAGAGCGATGTGGCCGCTGGGAGGCGTGCGGGCCGCGTTGGAGGCTCGGTCCCGGGGTTGGGGAAGGAAACCGTGAAAGGGCGGCTTCCGCCCACCTGTTGTCCCCTTTGCTTGCTTTTCCGCGTTTTATATTTCCTTTCTTAGTCTACCTCTGTTTTCTTCAGGTCATTTTACTGAGCGGAAGTAAACTCCCCACATGGTAACGGTGTGATCAGGGATCAGTGACAACCTTCCTAATCTTGCCTGGAAAATTCCATGAATGGAGGAGCCTGGTAGGCTACAGCCCATGGGGTCCCAAAGAGTCGGACACGACTGAGCGACTTCACTTTCTTTAGCTTCTAAGCCTCAGCTTCCTAATCTGTATAATTGCGCGCGCTCTAAATCGCTTCAGTGTTCCCAGTCTTCGCGACCCCAGGGACTGTAGCCCGCCAGGCTTCTCTGTCCATGGGATTCTCCAGGCAAGAACACTGGAGTGGGTTGCCATTTCCTCCTCCACGGCACCTTCCCAACCCAGGGATCAAACCTGCATCTCTTACATCTGCATTGGCAGCCGGGTTCTTTACCACTAGCGCCACGTGGGAAGCCCAGGTGAAATGGGGACAGCCCCTAAATGGGGACGGAATGATATCTCCCTCACAGGATTGCCGTGAGGGTTAAAGGCAATACCTATATAGTGCAATTCACACTGTGTCTGTGCACACTAAGCCTAACTTTACCTATATACTCCGTTTCCTTATAAGTCCTAATCAAAGTTTGATTGCTTTAGCAAGAGTATCCTATTAGTCTTGGAAAAGACTTTCTTTTTTTTTTTTGCAATGAGGACATGGATTGCAAAGAACAGGTAAAGAAAATGTGAGTATATTAGCTATGTGAATCGTCAGAAGCCTAGAAATTGTCTACAACTTAAAAGTAAATTAAGGTATTTTAATTAGAAGGTATTTTAAGGATGGGGATACAAACAGGATTTTGAAAGGAAAAAAAAAAAGGACAGTTTGTCAGTAGATGAAATGGGAGATGAAAGACTCAGGGGAAAAGGGCATGTGTCAACTAAATAGAATGGAAAACCTAGTCTGTAGTAGAATCACCTGAGCTCCATCTGCCTTTAACAAGTCAGTCAATTTATTGCCTGGAACTGGAACTGGATGAAGTAGGAGGCAGAGGAGAGGAAAGGAATATCAGAAACTGCCTTCTCTTTCTCTGTCTAAAGTTCAGAGGAAGATCCTTCACAAGCAGGTAAGAAAACCTTTGATCTCCTGTGGTGCTCAGGAGTAGGGCAGTTAAGCTTCTAGAGCCACAAAGATATTTCATTGGCAGCCAGTATTGAGTGATCTGGATGTGTGGGGAAAACCCATGGGGATCAGAAATAGCAGGGACTTCCTAACACTGAAGCAAATGAAGAAGCAGGTTCTGAAAGTCACCAAAAACGCCTCTACATGTAATAGTGGTACCAGTCTCAACAGGGCCTAGCCTCAGCTCTAGACAGCTGAGTATGCTGATTTCCATACACAACCCCCCCAAAACACAAGATTGTGATTAAAACACGTTAATGAATTTGCAGGAACAGCAATTCCCCTTATAGGAATGTGTCAAACAGATAGTTGGACAAATGACCACAAAGAGGAAGCCATCAGCATTGTTAATAAGAATGGAAAGTTGGGGAAAAAAACCTGTATTTCCACCAGAAAGAAAGAAAGTAAAGTCTCTCAGTTGTTTCCAACTCTTTACGACCCCATGGACTGCAGCACGCCAGGCTTCCCTGTTCTTCACTATCTCCCAGAGTTTGCTCAAACTCATGTTCATTGAGTCGGCGATGCCATCCAACTATCTCATCCTCTGTCGCCCCCTTCTCCTGTTGCCCTCAATCTTTCCCAGCACCAGAGTCTTTCCTAGCATCCGATGAACATAAATTTGTTGATAGTCATTTCTTCAGCTCTGTTGGAGATAACTAATAAGCAGGAGCCCTTCTACAATATTATGGGCCTTGCACTCTTGTGAAAGTTTCATGTATTGTGATTCTTTTAACCCTCTCAACAATCGTGCTCAGTAAGGTTCTTACTAGCTACTGTTAGCATCTCTAGCCTCATTTACATATGAAGAATCTGAGGCGTGCGGGGTTAAGTCACTGGTCTGGGCATGCCTGGGTTCAAATGCAGGCAATTTGACCCTAGCCCCTGTGCCCGAACTGCTGCACTCCGTTGTCCAATCTCTGAGTCAGCTGACATTGCAGTTTGACTCCAGAATACTTAAAACCAAGACTAATTTGTGATTTGAAGTCAGTGCCCAAAAGGGAGGGTATCCTGGAGAGGAGCAGATGTGTTCCCAGGGCTCCGGGGGGAATGGCTGGAGGGGGATGAGTAATAGGAAGGAGGAGGAAGTGGCTTGTCTGAATATTCCAGAGGCAAAACATGGATTTTAAGAGCGGTTTGTGTTGTTGTTGTTATTGTTCTGGTAAATAGTGTCGAAAGGATTCAGCATGCTTTTCTGGAGAGCAGTATCTATGAAATGGATTCTGACGGTCTGGAACAGATGTAAGATAAATGTGAAATGATGCTCTGGTTCTGAGGAACTCAAGTCCAGCCTTCCAAGGATGGTCCTGTTGACCTCAGTCCTTTCCTGTTTGGTCCTCTTGCTTTCCTTTAACTTTCAATCAGCAAGTGATCAAACAATCAAGTCCTAGTGTGGGTCAGGCATAGGGTTAGCTCTGCCTGGAAACAAAGATGGTCCAGGCTTGGATGCTGACCTCAAGGAGCTCACTGTGCAAGAAGGAGAATCTGAATGTGATTATGTATGAACGTAAGGACTTAGAAAGTCAAAAAGAGCCAGCCAGAAGGCAGTGTCCAGGGGTTTTGATTCTCTTCTTTTTTTATCTTTTATTCTTTTTTAAAAATATAATTTCCTGGTTTAACAAAATATGGCTCTTGATCTTTATTCTTTATTTCCTCTCCTTTTTAGGTCTTCTCAAAAGTAGACCACTTAAAGTGAAAGTAAGCCAAGTGATGGAGAAGGAAATGGCATTCCAGTCCAGGATTCCTTCCTGAAGAATCCCATGGATAGAGGAGCCTGGCGGGCTACCATCCATGGGGTCGCAAAGAGTCGGACACAGCTGAAGAAACTTACCATACTCGCACACAAGATAAGTTAACCGTGTTCCTGTGTTAACTGTTTATTGTAGCCTAGTAAACCTAGTGATTGCTAGAATGAACCAAGGATAGCCAAGGATCCAACTGACATGGGTTTTCAGACATGCTGATGATTCCTCCAAATGTCGATTTTTGGATGATAATGTCCCTTTTAGGCATGTGTCACTCAACATTTTTACCCCTTGGCTTTTTCTGGTTTCCCTTTTCTTAGTGTTACTGTGTTTGCATACATACAAGAAAATACTACAGGACATTTTCATTATAAAGACTCTCTGTGCCCATGGACTAAACCCTATGCTGTTCTCCTCATCCATTAAATATATATATTGACACGTAGATGTCATATTTTAAAAATGACTGTCTGACATGGGTGCTATCTCTATACCCCAATACAAGCATTATAGTAAAGTTTAACTTTTTAAGAGAAAATCCTTGTTATCTCTTCTATAAATTAACAGTCAAGTGTCTGGAATGGTGGCTGGAGGATTCAAGATGGCACATCTACCCAGCTGGGACAATGGCTAGAGAGGGTGTGTGACTCTGGGAATTTTCCCCCTTGGTTTGCCTCTTTACTCTTTGAAGACATGATAAAATTTCTCCCAGACACTACTGCCCTTTCCCACTGGATTGAACCTGGGTCTCCTGTGTTGCAGACAGATTCTGTACCATCTGAGCCACCTGAGAAGCCCAATATAAATAATACTGACTTGAGTATTGATTGGCAAATTAGGTAAATAATACCAAATTGAGTGATTTTTCATGCCAGGCACTTTGCCGTACGTGGATTAGCGTGTTTGATTCTCACAACACTACCATGTAGGTACTGTCATTATTTCCTCTTACAGGTGAGGGAATTGACACACAGATGTCAAGTAGCCTATCTGATGTCCCATCGTAAGAGGCAGAGCTTGGATTCAGTGGAGGAAGCTCTCTGCCAGAACCCAGCCATTTAACCATACGTGTCTGTGCTGTGTGTCAGGGCATCAGGGTTCCGGCTGGGTTTTTTCAGGATGAGATAAAGAATCAGTGAGAATGCTTTAGGTCGCAGGCAACAGACATGCCTCGTGCTCCCTTAAGGGTAAGTGTGGGTGTAGCATCCTGCGGGCAGGAGGATGTGGCTGGACTAGAACCCGGGTGCAGATCCTGCCTCTTTGCCTCTGTCTCCCTCTGTCAATTGCTGCATCTTTCGTCTTGTGGCCCAGCTCTTTTTGTTTCCCTGGTGGTGAGGTAATGGCTCCTCCAGCATCTCCACAGTACAAGTGAGCAGTAGACCAAGTTGGCGTCTCCGGGTCCCAGGCCTAAATTCCTGGGAGAGGAGGCTGCTGGACTTGCAGGCCTCTGTGCCCAGCAATCCCTGTGGCCAAGAGGCGGGGTCTGTCTTCCCTCTGGATGGCGCGAAGTATAGGACACGACTGTTCAGACTGCCCAGCTCCCCACCCCCATTCTTTTATTAACAATCCACCCTCCTGGCTACAGGGCATCCCAGGGGTGAAAGAATCCATCTGCCAGTGCAGGAGATGCAGTTTCGATGCCTGGGTCGGGAAGATGCCCTGAAGGAAGAAATGGCAACCCACTCCAGTATTCTTGCCTGTGTTAGGTAGTTAGAATAGGAAAAAGGAGTCCAGAATGGTGGTGGTTAAAAGAGAAGGAAAGGAAAAGCTCAAAAAATAGAACAAAGGAAGGTCTGAGGACCGGAGTGAGGACCTCAGGTAGAACAAACAGCACTCCTGGCTGGCCCAGGGGTAGAAAAAACATATAATCTTTTGGGTTGGCATGACATCATGCCTCGAAGGTGTATTTTCCTTTATTTTCTAAATAAAACTGAGCTGTAACACTGATCTGTCAGAGAGCTGTGACCCTGATTTGTCCGAGAGCTGTGACACGGTTTGTCTGAGGGCTTTAACTTTGGTCCATCACCTCAAATTTGACCTGAGACAGAACCGAGAAAATTACACCCCCCATGACACCTGGAAAACCCCATGGACAGAGAAGCCTGGCGGGCTACAGTTCGTGGGGCCACAAAGAGTTGGACTCGACCGAGCATGCACGCAGGCTCCTGGCTACTGTCCTGTTTTTCCCCGACCTTTCATGTAACAAACTGGTCCCAGGGGTAAGCACAGGAACCCTTGCTTATCACTGTCCTCCACAGGAAGTTTTGCACTGGATCTGGGAGAGAGCCCTTTTTCTCCTTTGGTCAGGAAGTGAGGCTATGCTTGGGGACCTGCTAGTGGCCATGTCCCCTCCCAGGTCTCATGGAAAGGTTAGCCTGAAAAAATGGAGCAAGCGCATGGGGAGAAGAGGAGACGAGAAACCAAGAATCTGACGGCATTAGCGTCCCGGGTCCCGCCACTCCTGAGGGCAGCCCAGCCCGCCTTCCCAGTCTGGCTACTCGAGCTGGTATGTCCCCGTGTTTCTCTCGCCACCCAAGAGTCCTGATTAATACAGCAGGTAAGCGCAAGCCTATCCCTTCTCCAGTGCATCTTCCCGACCCAGGAATCGAACTGGGGTTTCCTGCATGGCAGGCGGATTCTTTACCAGCTGAGCTATCAGGGAAGCCTCAAGAAAACACTAGGACTGGGAAGACAGAATGCTAGTGCCCCCACAGGTGGGTTTTCCACTTTAAAATCTTGACGAAAGTAGGAAGATCAACCCACTCTTCTCACCATGCATGTTTTGTATTTACCAGCAACCCATTTCCAAATTTCTTGGGAAAGGTTTCTGGATCTGAGGTCTCATGAACTTCCAAGTGAAATTCTGCTGTGAATAATCGTGTTTGCTGGTGAGAGAGAATTTTAATAACCTCAAAGCAATTCCAGTCGGCCTGGAGGTATTAGCAAACAATGTTTCTATATGTTAGAACTGTGTTGCCATTTCCCTCTCAACAGAAAGGGAAGGCACAGGGTTTCCATATGACTCGGGGTGTTCATAGATCTGCAGAGTGTCTAAGTGCCACTGCGTCCTGATGCCGCGGCAGAACCGCATGTAAAGCGCACAGCCTTGGAGTAGGATTTTGATTAAACAACAAACTAAATAAATATTGCCTATCAGGAGATGGGGTTCTTTGTCGAGGTAACAAGTTGACATTTTCAATCCAGATGCCCAGACACTTCGCCTTCCAGAGCATGCATGAGTGTGCTCAGTCGCTTCAGTCGTGTCTGACTCTGCAACCCTATTGACTGGAGCCTGCCAGGCACCTCTGTCCATGGAATTCTCCAGGGAAGAATGCTGGAGTATGTTGCCATGCCTTCCTCCGGTGATCTTCCTCACCGGGAATGGAACCTGCGTCTTTTGCATCTCCTGCATTGCCGGGTGTGTTCTTTATCACCATTGCCACCTGGGGAGTCCTATGTTTGTCAGCTATTCTCTGATGCATCCCAGTTAGGGGTGTGTGTGTGTGTGTGTGTGTGTGTGTGTATTTGAATGTGTGTTTGTCTCCAACAAAATTAGCCCCTTTTGTTTAAAAAAAAGTTACAAATAAGTGTGCAAAATTAAATTTCATGATTAAATACACAAAAAGTAAAATGCATACTTCACATTGAAACCCACAGACAAAGTTAGTTGATTACATGACAGTAAAACAACTGGCGAAACTGAGAACTTGCCGCTGCAGATACTAATGTTTGCAACCTGAAATGAAAACGTAAAATTAAGTTTAAAGGGAGTTTAAGAAGATTAAATACATGCCTCAAGAAATACTGACAATATAGAACTGATAACCTATTTTAGTTACCAAATGTTAAAAAATATATGTTCCTCTCATTCTGAGAATGTTAGTGTGTAGCTATTTTAAAAAAAAAACCGGCAGAGAAGATGAGAAAGGGAAGTGGAGCTGGCCAGCCAGGGAGGCAAGGGTGAATGACCTTTCTGCTCTGGTTGGGAAGCAGGGTGGTAGGGGTGTATCTAGAAGATAATCAGATCTTGGATTCCTGCTGGTGGCTCTCTGGTGCCTTATTAAACTGTAAGCTTATTGGGACTTCCCTGACAGTCCAGTGGTTAGGAATCCGGTGGTAAGTGTTGTGCCCAGATCCCAATCTCCACAAACCACCAGGAAGCCATTCACCGATGCAAGCGCAAGAGGGAGTTTATTACAGACCCGGGTCCGGACCGCACATACACACACCGACGCAGCGGAGTGAGGGCGGCGGCCCTGAGCTGCATGGTACAAGGCTTTTAAGGGAAAGAGACAAAGGGCAGGAGGGCTCGGATGGGGAAATGTGTTTCAGCGTCCTGTGACTGGCCAGGACGGGAGGGGAGGTCAGGAGATTTTCGCGCTAGCCCCTGATTGGCAGTCATGTCTAGGGTGGTGACCTGGGGATGGGGGAACTTGAGTGTTGCCTTCTATCGCAAGATGGCAGCTCCTCTTTTTAAGACGGAGTCACTTAGGCTCTATAGTAAGGACCCCTGCAGAGGGCACAGGTTTGATCCCTGGTCAGGGAACTAAGATCCTGTGTGTCAGTCATCATGGCCAAAATGACAAAAAAAAAAAAAAGCTTAAGATCATCTTTTTCTTCTCAGGTCTTGACTTCTGTTACGGAAACCCTGCACCTACCCCACACCCGTTACCAAAACTTGAAACGTTTCCTGCTTCAGGAGGTATGAGGAGTGGACAGGAGAAAAAGAAAAACCACTCATCCTCTCACTCAAGCAAGAGCTTGAGTAAGAAGCAGTAAAGTCTGAGTGTGGGTGGACCAATTTACTAGGGGAATTAGAATGACAAGCAGACTGAAATCAGCACTCCTAATGGCAGCAGGACTTGCCCCTTGTGGAAGTCAGGAGGATTTCAGCTGCAAACAGCAGTCTTTAACTTGTATTTTAAACCAGGGGTTAGCAAAATACAGCCAGTAGCTCAAATCCAGTCTGTTTGCTTTTGTGTGGCCTTCAGACTAAGGAGGGTTTTTGCATATTTAAAATAAAGATGGGCCTGAGTGTTGGCCTTGAGCTTATGTCCTTCAGGTCTCCTACTGGGCAACCAAATTGACCGACAGCCCTTGATGCTTCTCGCTGAATCCACTGTGGGCCTTCCCTGCTGGCTCAGATGGTAAAGAATCTGCCCGCAATGTGGGAGACCTGGGTTCGATCCCTAGGTCAGGAAGATCCCCTGGAGAAGGAAATGGCAACCCACTCCAATATTCTTGCCTAGAGAATTCCATGGACAGAGGAGCCTGGCAGGCTGTAGTCCATGGGGTTGCAAAGAATCGGACACAACTGAGCAACTAACATACATATGCTTCTGACGGAAGCTCAGCCGTGACAGAGCGTGGCCGGGAAGGAGTTGGGGCCTTTGGGAGGCGATTAGGTCAGGAGGGTGGAGCCCCACTGAATGGGATTAGTGCCCCCATAGGAAGAGACATCTGACAGATCAAGAAAGAGGGCTCTCATTGGCTATAGAAACTTTTGGCACCTAGATCTTGGACTTCCTGGCTTCCAGACTGTGAAAAATAAATATCTTTGTTTAACCCCTCGGGCTGTGGTGTCTTCTTAAAGCAGCCAGAGCTGATGAAGACAGATGCCCCAGCCATGTTTCTGAAACATCACTCGAACTCGTTGCAGGCTGAGAGTCTTCCGTTGTAACTTCCATTCCTCCCTCTCTCCCTCCCGGGATCTGGCCTGCATGTGGTCTGACAGCTCCCCCAGCCTCATCCGGTGACCCCCATCCCCTTGCTTTCCTCCCAGGCATCTCCCTGTGTAAATCTGTTGCATCTATTCCTGCCTTGGCATGTGCTTCTCAGGGAAGCAGAGGAGGTGGTGATGAAACCCAAATACCAGGAGGATGGGGGAGGAAGAAGCTGCCAGCCCTGCTATAGACATTTTGGGGGTCCTGCCCCCGCAAGTCCATTCTCTTTCCCTCTAACAAAATCATGGGGTCTAGGGGCCTATGTTTCCATCACAGGCAGGACTAGACCTTTCTGACCCATTGCTCTTTGGAGCAGCCACGGACACTTGACCCAAGATGGGCCAGATTCCTCCTCCAGGTGTCCAGGCATGGGGAGCTGGTCTTTAGGGTTGGAGCAGCTAGGCAGAGCCAGGGCAAAGCCAGAGATACCAGGAATGAGAGGGGAGCCTACTGTGAACAGGAGCAAGGAATACAGGCAGAGGAAAAGTCTGGGGAAGACCGGGGTCAGGGAGGAGCCCGGCTCTCCATGCCTGCGAGTCATCAGCACTTCCTCGCCTCTTGCTGCCCCTTCTCCACCTGTAGCTCGTTCCTCTTCCTTGTAAGCAGAGATTTCCTTGACTAAAATGGAAATTTAGAACCTCACAGCTGGAAAGCGCCTTAAACATAGCTTTATGGCAGAGACTCAAAGCAAGGAGTTCCCTCCCTGTCCTGCCTTCCTTTGCCAGGATCAGAGGAGATGAACTGAGTGCAGCTTTAGCCCCTGGATCTGGAAGAGGGGGCTCCTAGCAGGGAGAGGATGGCCTCTCTGTGTCCTTTCTCAGGTCCAGGTTCATAGTTTGGGAGGTGACAGCTCCTCATGCTGCCACTTGGCGGGGGGTCCTGCCACCCTGTCTGCCAGGCCCCAGGGTGACTTCTCATGTGAAGACTCAGAAGGCAGATCTCCTGCCGGGCAAGGAGGGGGTGAACGGGATCTTCTCCACTCCTCCCCAGCAATCCTGCACTTCCAGTCTGTCATGAGTCACAGCATCTCTAAGATCCATGGATATGAATTTGCATTACCTTTGGGTAACTAAATAGCCCATTTCTCTGAGTTCTTCCAAAGTAAATGCAGTCTGGGCAGATCTTTTAAAGGAAACAAATCAGGGAACGCCTCTGCTACAGAGGTTCCACCTCCAGAAACGGGGACATGTTAGCAACCTTTCAAGCAGCTTTTCTGCTAAAAATTAAGAAACAAACTCAAATCACATTGTGGGTGAGTGCTTGTTTTTTGGGCTGATGCTACTTAAAAAAGAAAAAACAAACAAAAAACGAGTGCCTTTACTGAAAGATAAAATATCCATTGTTGTTGAGTCTATTCTGGTTGAGGTTAAAAAAAAAACTCTATAATTTCGGCTGATATTTAGTGAGTGGGGTTCAAAGAGAAAAAAATCAAGAAAATTCAGAATTTTGTAAGTGGCTGTTTTGAATTCTGAATTTTTGAATTTTGAAAAAAGTTATCAGCGTGGTGCCAGGTGAATAAGAGTGATATGTAGGGGAGGTTTTGGGGACTGTTGGGAATGTGATGCAGCTGTCAAGAGCACATGAAAGCAGCAAATACAACCATGAAACTGAGTATCAGTGGTGTATTTGCTGGGCCACAGGGTAAATGTGACAAAAGCTGTCCTTGAGCACATGCGCGCGCGCACACACACACACACACACACAATGTTTTCTGGAGTCTGTGTATTTGACATCTGTATCCCAAGTGGAGTGATTTGCATATTCTTATGCTGGGTTCAGATCCATGATCCAACTCATGGGCAGAGTCAAATTAAAAGTAGAAAATGCAAACAAGCACTTCAGCCTGAGTTCGTAGAATTTATTTTTTGACAGAGCAAATGACCTTTCATCACACAATTGTCCGGGGGTTTATAAAATGTCTTAGGGACCTGAAAACACACTTGTGATCAGCACATTTTATTGACAGATTTGCTTTTTAAAAAATGTGTCCTCGTGATGGGAAGTTGAACCAAGAGAAATTTGGAAGGAATCTATCAGCACTTAACCAAAGTAGTCTACTTGTCTCCTTCTCTCTCGCTGGTGGTTTAGTTCTGATGAAAACATTTATGGCTGGTTCCATTTATGTGTTTATTCATTTTTGATGTGAACCATTTTTAAAGTTTCTATTGAATTTGTCACAATATGCTTCTGCTTTATGTTTTGGTTTTTTGGCCTCTGATGTATGTAGGTTTTTAGCTCCCTGACCAGGGGTCAAACCCCACCCCCTGCGTTGGAAGGCAAAGTCTTAACCAGTGGGCCACCAGCGAAGTCCCTCTAAGGCTGGTTTTGAAAGGCTCTTCTCTCCTTGAATATCTGATCATTTTGGTAGCGTTGGGTTCCACCAAAGTTCTGACTCTAGTAGGTTGTAAAAACAGAGAAGTCTAAATACACCTGGCCATGTAACTTTTCATATGCCTTTACTTTATACTTCCATCCATGTGTAGAATCACTTCTTTGCCAGTTTTGGTAGTACAATTGAAAAAAAAAATTTGCTATCTGATAGATGCCAATTGTACCTGACTATTGTTTTAATTTGGTAAAATTGAACATTTTCCCATCTATTTGTTTATTTATGATTCATTCTCTTTGGGGTAATCTCTAAATCTTTGCTCATTTTGTCTAGACAAGAAATAGACAATTTCCTGTGAATTACTTGGGGGGAAGGCCAGGAAGAGATGATTAAAAAGATTTTTTTTTCACAATTTGTCCAAGATCCTCTCTTTATAAGGCAGAGAGGATATGGTTAAACTGGCTGCTGAACTAATGAGAGTGTGCATATTAGCAAGCATCTTCTAAGGAAGTTGTGAAAGTTCCTGACTTGGAGTTTTGTTTTTTTCCTGAAAGTGTTGTCATATCTGAGTGTTTCCATAGCTTAGCATTTCTGTGGGCTTCCCTGGTTGTTCAGCTGGTAAAGAATCCACCTGCAATGCAGGAGATCCCAGTTCTATTCCTGAGTTGGGAAGATTCCCCGGAGAAGGGATAGGCTACCCACTCTAGTATTCTTGGGCTTCCCTGGTGGCTCAGATGGTAAAGAATCTTCCTGCAGTGCAGAAGACTTGGGTTTGATTCCTGGGTTTGGAAGATCCCCTGGAGGAGGGTATGGCAACCCACTCCAGTATTCTTGCCTGGAGAATCCCCATGGACAGAGGAGGTTGCAAAGAGTCAGACAAGACTGAGCGACTAAGTATATCTAGGCCTTTGGATGAAAATTTCTGCTAAGGTATTATCATCAGGGTGGTCTTCTGAGGGAGAATTAGCCAAATCTATTTAAGAAGGGCATGCAGTAGTCTAGTAAGTCCTCCACCGTGGTGGTCGTGTTGGGCAGACAGCTCTGAGTGGTCCACAGAGGACATGGCGATGGCTGCTTTGCATTCATTTGGACCCAAAGATGGAGGTGATGGTACCTCTCCTGTAGGACCTACTGAATTGGCCGCTGTGCTTTTTAGACTATCTTTTCTTTAGAGTCTTGACCTCTTTTCTTCTTTGGGTCTGGGTCCCTTTGTGACTTAAATAATGAACTCAACAAACATTTATTAAGTTCTTCATGTATGTGAAACACTACTCTCAGGACTAAGACTAGAGCAGTAATTTCTGCCCTTACAGAGCTTCCATCCTAACAGGAGATGTGAAAACTGAACATACTAATGGAGTAAGTTAACGTATATCTGAGGGTGATGAGAGCTGTGACAAAAAGAGAGGGTGGAGCAGAGTGCGGGCGATGGTGAGGGGTGGGGGTGCAGTTTGCCCATCAGTAGCGTGGCCAGGGTGGCCAGCCTGGTGGACTCCACTGAGAAGGTGAGGTTTTAGTAAAGACCTGAAGGAGGGGAGGGAAGCAGTTAAGAGGTTATCTGGGGGAAGAGCGGCCAGCCAGAAGGCTCAGCTAGAGCAGGCTCAGTCGCAGGTACATCAGGAGCCTGGTTCTTCACAGCAACCAGGGCACTCCGCCCTGTGTTGAAGTGAGTGTTAAGCTGAAGGCTGTCCCCTTCCCTGGAGGACTGCCCTTGGCTGACCAGAGCCATCTCCCGTCCATGAGATGCCTGAGAGGTGGTCAGTGACTGGCCGATGGGAGGGGGCACAGGCGCCCGGTGTCCTTGCCTCTGAGGTGCAGTGTGTGTTCTGGAGCGCCCCACGGACAGACTGGAGATAGATTTCTCTAAGTTCTGCCTAACTTCTTCCCCTGATCTCTCCTGCTTCCCTCAATGCCTGTCCTGCTGCCTGGAGTGAGAGTATTTTGTCAATAAATTGCCAGGCACAAGAAGCCCAGTCTCAGGCTCTGCTTCTAGGGAGTCCGGCCTAAAACAACACCAAGACCAAAGACCAGAGCTTGTCTCAAATGTCCAAACACCAACAGGGAAGCCACTGGGGCTAGAGCACATCTCCCGGAGGAATGTACACATTCAAACACATTTGCATACAGTTCTGCCTCGGACGCTATGGAACTGGATTCAGCAGCCAAGGCATCTTTCAGGGTTCCTGCCTGAGGGCTGGTAGCCCCACAAGTTGACTTCCTGATACACCATCCGTGCATGCATGCTTAGTCACTCAGTCTTGTTCCACCCTTTGTGACCCTTCCGACTGTAGCCCCCCAGGCTCCTCTGTCCATGGGATTTCCCAGGCAAGAACACTGGAGTGGGCAGCCATTTCCTCCTCCAGGGGATCTTTCCAACCCAGGGATCGAACCTGTGTCTGCTGCATCACAGGCAGCTTCTTCACTTGCTGAGCCATGGGGGAAGCCCCTGTATACCATCCATTCCTTCACCTAAGAGTTGGAAGGGTAGCTTCTCAGCCAGAACTCTGCCTTCAGTTAGGAGAAGCTGTTTATTTGCATCTTTCCAAAGCTGCTTTCCTAGAAGCTTACTGAATCCATCTGCTATGAACTATATCCCCCACAAAATTCATATTTTGAATCCCTAAACTCAAGGAGGACATAGAGCTTTCAGGAGATTAAAGCTCAATGAGGTCATAAGGGTGGGGCCCTAATCCAATAAGATCAATGACTTTGTAAGAAGAAGGGACAGAGAATTCTCTTTCTCTCTCTGCTGTGAAGACCCTGAAAAAAAAATAGTGATCTGTGAACCAGGAAGGAATCTCTCACCAGCAACTAGATGATACAATATTTTGTTATGGAGTCTGAACAGACCTTCAAACCTGAATCTGAGGAAAGCCATCAGCACCACAAACATCAGCTTTGAAAATTCTAGCCTTACATTTGTGAGGATCACTCCTGTGATCCTGTTGGGAGACAGTTCCTGCAATGCCCCTCACCCAAGCCAGGATGTCCTTGGGCCACTGATGGAGGGTTTACAAACGGGAGGCAATCCAGGACTTAATTTTCTATTTTCACACCTAACCATAAGATGGAAGCATTGTAAAAGGTCTGAAGCTAGAGACTGAGGGAGACATTTCTTAGAATTTTAATCATTTCCTGTGTAGCTGCTGTTCTGTGAATACAGGGTAATCTCCTCTTGTACAGAAAATTAATTCTGAGAGGTAATTGGTTTATTTTTTGATGTAAAGTGCTTAACCCACCTCCACATATCCTGGCAACATTACCAAGCCCTTGACAAGGTAAGCACCAATTTGGAGCCTGATGCATGGTTCATAATTCTCCACTTTTCTTGTGTGAGCTTTGCCAAGTACCCTGAACCTCTTTGAACCTCAGTTTCTTCCTATAAAGTACAAATAAGACCCACCCTGCAGAGTAATGAGGATCAAAAAATGAATGCACGTGACACCGCATTTTTTTCTTTGGCCAGAAGGCATCCAGTATTAAAACTTCTCTGACCATTCTCCGTGGATAACCTGCTGAATCTGTGTGAATTTACCTTGTTAGTGATTCGATTGTCCTGTGGGCAAGCCAAGAGTTGGAGATCTGGAAGAACATTCCATGATCCTAGATACACACCTGCCTCCAGGCCAGTGCTGAAAAGGATACCTGGGTTGGGGGTGGCCCTGGGCAGGAACAGAGGAGGGAGGAGAGTCTTCAGGAAAACTGGACTAGTTAGTTTCCAACTAGCTACCCCAGCCTTACCTAGGGAGGAGATGTTTTAAATGCCCATTCCTGGGTTTACCTCTCCCATATTCTCAGAGCTACTGAGTCAGTTTCTCTGTGGGTGGCCCTAGAACCTGTATTTTTTAAAGAAACGTTTGTGTTGGGGTATAGCCAGTTAATAATGTTGTGATAGTTACAGGTGGACAGCAAAGGGACTCAGCCATACATTTATATGTATTCATTCTCTCCCAAAGCCCCCTCCCATCCAGGCTGCCACGCAACAGGGAGCAGAGTTCCTGGTGCTACACAGTAGGGCCTTGCTGCTTATCCATTTTAAATATAGCAGTGTGCACATGTCCATCCCAAACCCCTCTAACTATCTTTTCTATCCACCCTCCCCCCCGACCCCTTGCAACCATAACAGAGTCTGTGTTTTTAAACAGCACCTCGGGTGATTCTTATGCACACCTGAGCTTGAAGGTCCAGTAGAGCTACATCAGATTTTACAGTCATTAAGAGGTTGCTGTAGATCCTGCACCTAAGTTACAAATAAATGTTTTGAATGGCTTACTTAGAACAGTTTGCAACTTAAAACAAGCAGTATTCATAGGCTATTTACTGACCACAAAATTTGGAGCTTATCATATGTCATCTAGGATCAGTAATTACATTATGTAAAATATGCCTCAAGTCATGTATTATCACATGTGCATGCTAAGTGGCTTCAGTCATGTCCAACTCTTTGCGACCCTGTGGACTGTAGCCCACCAGGCTCCTCTGTTCATGGGATTCTCCAGGCAATTATAATGATTTAATAGGAACAACAGAAACCCTTTTTACATGTATGCACCGAACGTCAGTTAAGTCAAAGATGAGGAAAGACCCACAGTGATCTTTGGGGCTTCCCAGGTGGCGCTAGTGGTAAAGAACCTGCCTGCCAATGCAGGGGATGTAAGAGATCCAGGTTTGATTCCTGGGTGGGGAAGATCCCCTGGAGGAGGGCAGGGCTACCCACTCCAGCGTTCTTGCCTGGAGTACCCCGTGGACAGAGGAGCCTGGCGGGCTACCGTCCGCAGGACTGCACAGAGACGCGGCACATAGGCATGTGCAGGCATCTTAGAACCTGGGCATCATCAAGACCACTGCCTCATGAGATCTGAGTTTTGTTTTGCTGCTTGAGACTCTGATGCCAAGATGCACAGCCAATTAAATGGCAACAAAATGTATTTGCAATGAGCAGAGAGCAAAGGTTCACTTAAATTTAGCATTCTGACTTCATTAAAAATCTTTATCCCCGCGCATAGAGCACACTGTGAAAAAGAAATTAGCAGAATGACATGAAACAACCCCTCTGTCATCTGGAAGTCTATATTTAGAAACATTTCTCAGTGCTTCCGCACCGCTGGGACTGTGCAAAAGATTTTTCCTTTTCATTTTGCTACACTATGAACCAGAACCAAAAATTTAAGACACTGGTTTTAATATTTTTTGTTAACATCACATTGTTGAACGGTGTTATATGCCAACGACAAGAGAGAATGGGTAAAAAAACAAAAAAACCCTGTTGTCCCTATGTTGCAGCATGAATAATAATTGCATGAGTGGAAACCAAGAAAGAGGGAGCCTCAAAATTCTATGCACTATATCAGTTACCGTGTCTCAGGATGCCACTCAGTGGGCTCAGGGACACAGTTCTGGGTGTCAGCGGTGCTGTCCTCAGGGGTCTTTGGAGGTAGGACCCCCCAGAGCCTGATCATCTTGAGGAAGCCTTACTTGAGGAGCTCTGGGTACAAACAGTGAGTCCCTCTGGGTATTCTTTATGACTGTCACTTTTCATTTATTACCTTCAAGTGTGCGCATGTGCCGAGTCGCTTCATTTGTGTCCGATCCTTTGCAGCCCTGTGGAGTGTAGCCCACCAGGCTCCTCTGTCCATGGGATTCTCCAGGCAGGAATACCGGAGTGGGTTGCCATGCCCTCCTCCAAGGGATCTTCCCTACCCAGGGATTGAATCTGCGTCTCTTATGTGTGTGCTCAGTTTTTTACTCTTCTTACAAATGACTGAGAAGGTAACTAGCCTCAACTAGTCAAGGGCGAAGTGGGGATCTGAAGTAGGGATCTGGGTTCAAATTCTTCCCCCTCTTCTATTACCCCTCTTTGTCTCCTTGGCATATGAATCATGTGTTCAGCCTTTGGAACAGTGTTCCTCAAAATGCGATGCCCTGACCTGGCACCAGCATCAGAATGCTCTGGGATGGGTGTTGAAATTCAGATTCCTGGGCACGATGGAGGCCAGGGGATCCTTCCTTCTGGTGGGCCCAGGGATCAGCACCCTCACAAGTTCCTCCGGTGACTCTCTTGCATAATGAGCTTTGAATACCATTATTTTTGCGACCCCCAGACAGGCCAGTCAGAGACAGCAGCCCGCCACGAAACCAAAGAAAAAACTTCCATTTCTTTTCGCATCGTCTGCAGCAAATTGCAAAATCCCAGCCTGGTTTCCACCTGGCGCTCAGTGTGTGCTTTTGAGTCATCTTGCTTTGTGATCAGGTGGTATTTACTTGAGGAATCAAATCCTCATATTAACATAAGCAAAACATAATTAGAAAAATCTGTTATAAAAACCATTCTGCTTTCCAAGCCAAATATAAATGAGTTTGGAGTAAGTCATGCCAGGAATCCCACTTTGTTAGCTCATGTAATTAAGAATGACTCTTATGCCAGTTGCTGTCAATGTCTATTTTTCTTAATTGCTTGGACATGTGCCCCCTCCTCCCCCAACTTCTATTCCCAGTGTATGCCTAGTTTGAAAGAGTTGCATCAAAAGATAATCTTAAAAAAACCAAAAACCCTAAAGATGATTCTACTCACTTTTGTAACAAGTTGTGCTGGGTTTTGCCCACCGTCCTTTGCCCACGCCCCACTCCACCCACTCTCTGACCTTCTCAGCGTGTTCCTTGTCTGGAGGCTGACCCCAGTGGACAGCTGCACAGTATCACCATGTAAGCTCCCTTGCCCTCTGGTCTCTGGTTGAGTTGGCCAGTGGGAGGGACCAGCAGGAAATAAAAAGGCAGAAGAAGAGAGGAGTCAAAGTGTCCTAACCCCATACGCTTCGCTACTGTTATTATTATTATTTTTTAATGGCTATAGCGTCTCATGGGGGTGGGGGCCCTCTTCCTGTTTTCGGCTCTCACTGCCTGGGGTAATATCACACCACTTCAGATCTCTGGGTAGTGATGGCTTTCTGCCATTGCACCATCCTTAGATGCCTGTATCCCCAAAATAGTCTCCTCATTAATGTCTCTCTTGAGTGTGCCTTATCTTATACGTTCAGGTGGATCTATTTACAATCTTGGGATATGTGCATACAAAGATGTCTAGTCTACCCAAACTCTTGAATTAATTTGCAAATATAATTATTGAGTTAAAATTATTGGGTTTATTTTCAAATATATATGTGAAAAATAGGAAAGAGTGATAGCCTACACCGTCCTACTTCCCTAAGGAGGAAAGAGTGTTGGTTCATTGAGGAAATACAGAGATGGACTGTGGGGAATGGAAAGATGTGAGAGTCTAAATTTAGCTTAATTAAAAAGGGATTGCATGAGCTAGGACAGAGAGAGGAGACTGAAGAAGGATGGGTGTAGAGGTGGGTGGTGGAAGGGGAAGGAAGGAGGGAAGAGAGAGGAGAGTGGGCTGCCAGGAGGTGGAGAGAATGGGGGAGAATGGTTTTGAGGATTTTAAAGCAGCTTTCTGTGGATTACACAGTAGATTTCTTTCTGCTCAGCAAGAAAACTTTCAGTTATGATGCACATTTCTTTACAAAGTTGTGGGTTTTTTTTTTAATTAATTCTTATTGAGGTATAGTTGCTTTACAGTGTTGTCTTAGTTTCTGCTATACAGCAAAGTGAATCAGCTATTGTTTCATTCAGTCACTAAGTCAGGTCTGACTCTTTGTGACCCCCATGGACTGCAGCCGGCCAGGTTCTTCTGTCCATGGAATTCTCCAGGCCAGAATACTGCAGTGGGTTGCCATTCCCTTCTCCAGGGCATCTTCCCCACCCAGGGACTGAATGCAAGCTCTCCTGTATCTCCTGCATTGGCAGGCAGATTCTTTACCGTCTGGGCCTCCTGGGAAAGGTATCAATAGTGTGTATATATCAACCCCAATCTCCCAATTCCTCCCACCCCTTCCCTTTGCCCATTGGTATCTATATATTTGGCTGAGGGGGTTTTGAAACACACGAGTTCTTGGACATTTCTCCCATGAAAAGGTGGAATCTATTTCTCTTCCCCTGGAACATGGATTTACTTCGACTAGATGGCAGGAGTGGTTCTGCGTGAAGGCAGGGGCTAGGCCAGCAGTGTTCCAGCTGCTACTGAGATCCCAGCTGGCGGCCAGACCTGCCAACGAGCGAATGTTCATATGGTTCCAGCTCCCAGCCCTCGAGCCCACCGTCTGACAGTGAATGGAGCTGGGACAGGCTGTCCCTGAAAAACTCTGCCTGAATTGCAGATTCCTGAGCCCAGTAAGTGTGAACCAAAAAAAAGTGAAGTGGTTAGTTATATGACAATGGATGACTGGGATGGTTAGACTTGGGTTTCTTCAGTTGACCTAATGGTGGACTAGTGTTTGTCGGAAACAAGGAGATGATATGGAAAGAAGGTTTTTCATACTCTTACCAGCCTCCCGAAAAACCCTTCTTAGGGAGAGTTAAATACCTAATATTAAAACAAGCTCTGTATGTCTACTATGTGGGAGGTACTTAATACATTTACATATTAGATGGGCAAATAAGCCATGTGGGGTGGGGACTGGGACCCTTGGAAGGTTGCTTCAGTACAGTAGCTACTGAGGGTGGGTTTCTTTGACTCAGAACCTGGCTAAGTGGATGACACAAGTTTGGGTTGGAGCTCATTTGTTCTAGTTAATAGAGAAGGAAGGTCCAGTGGCTAAAACCCTGCTCTCCTGATGCAGGGGGCCCAGGTTTGATCCCCAGTCAGGAAACTAAGTCTCACATGCTGCAACTAAGATCTCGAGGGCTAAAACCAAGAGTTGGCACGCTGCAACTAAAGATCTAGCACACCGCTAAGACCCAGCACAGCCAAATAAATAAACTTCTAAAAATATTAAAACATAAGAGAAAAGGGAGCCAGGAGACAGCTCAATGATGTATCTATATGTAAAAATGAGGGAAAGTTCAGTTCAGTCACTTAGTCGTGTCCGACTCTTTGCAACCCCAAGAACTGCAGCACACCAGGCCTCCTGGTCCATCACCAACTCCCAGACCTTGCTCAAACTCATGTCCATCAAGTTGGTGAGGCCATCCAACCATCTCATCCTCTGTCATCTCTTTCTCTTCCCTCCTTCAATCTTTCCTAGCAAAACAGTCTTTTCCAATGAGTCAGCTCTTCACATCAGGTGGCCAAAGTATTGGAGCTTCAGCTTCAGCATCAGTCCTGCCAATGAATATTCAGGACTGATTTCCTTTAGGATGGACTGGTTGGATCTCCTTGCATTCTAAGGGACTCTCAAGAGTCTTCTGCAACACCACAGTTCAAAAGCATCAATTCTTTAGTGCTCAGCTTTCTTTATAGTCCAACTCTCACATCCATACATGACCAATGGAAAAACCATAGCTTTGACTAGATGGACCTTTGTTGGCAAAGTAACATCTATGCTTTTTAATCTGCTGTCTAGGTTGGTCATAGCTTTTCTTCCAAGGAGCCAGTGTCTTTTAATTCCATGGCTGCGGTCACCATCTGCAGTGATTTTGGAGCCCCCCAAGATAAAGTCTGTCACTGTTTCCATTGTTTCCCCATCTATTTGCCATGAAGTGATGGGACCAGATGCCATGATCTTAGTTTTCTGAATGTTTCAAGCTCTCCTCTTTCATTTTCATCAAGAGGCTCTTTAGTTCTTCGCTTTCTGCCATAAGAAAACATAAGTCTAAAAGTTAGTAATGGAATTTTTCAGAGAGAATACCATCTTTTTGCATCAGACCACCTTGGAGGGTAATGGCTATAGCAATGTGATGACTCCCAAACATGGCAAGGATGCGCTTTGAATGCAGTGGAGAAACATGTTGTCCCATAGCACAAAGTAAGAAGGCTGTGGAGAGATCTAAGCAGAGGGAGGGCCAGCACAGGGGTGGGACATCCCAGGGAAAGTAGCTCAGAGAGAAATTTCTGCTGGCCAGGCAACGTTAGAATTTTCAGAACAAAGACATCTACTAGTTATTTGTGAATTGTTGGCTGTGATATTTTGTGGTGAGGCAACCAAGTCTTGACCCCAAATTTCAGTGAAGTCTGTCTTCCACATGAGCTTTCACTCATGGGGCAGAAAAGGGTCAAAACCCAGAAATAGGAAGAAATATGGAAGTGGAACTGGAGATCACCGGAAGTCACAGAGCTCCTTAGGAGTCCCCTTCTTTGATGCTTGCTCTGGAAATTAAAATACATATCTTCAACACATCACAGTTTATTTACAATTAATATTGTACCACTTCATGCTTCCCAGGTCTTCCCTGGTGGCTCAGTCAGTAAAGAATCTGCCTGCAAGTCAGGAGACGTGGGTTCGATCTCTGGGTCAGGAGGATCCCCTGGAGAAGGGAACAGCAACCCACTTCAGTATTCTTGCCTGAGAATTCCATGGACAGAGGAGCCTGGTGGGCTATAGTCCATGGGGTTGCAAAGAGTCAGACACGACTGAAGCGACTTAGCATGCACACACCATTTCAAGTGAAATGTTGAAGGCTGGCAATCATAAAACGTCATTTCCCACCCTCCTCTATCTTTTATGTTACAATTATCATAAGTATTTCATCTATATATCTGTAAAATCTATAATTAGAGTGTTATAATTATTTTTACACAATCATATTTTAAAGAAATTAAGATAAAAAGTCTTTTCTATTTATCCACATATTTTACCATTTCCAATGCTTATCATTCTTTCCTGAAGAACTGGGTTTCTATCTATTGTCATATACCATCAGCCTAAAAAAATTCCTTTAGCATTTTTTCTTTTTTTTTTTTGGTAGCTGATCTGTTACCAATGAATTTTCTGGGGTTTTTTTTGATCTGAAAATGTCTTGATTTCGTGTTCATTCTTGAAAGATATTTTTACTTTGACTAGAATTCTGTATAAACTTTTGAAAATGTCTTTCTCTGCTGAGATTTTCTATCTTTGCTCCTGGAATATTTTCCTTTATGTCCCTGGGTGTAATCATAATAACTGCTATAACATCTTTATCTGTTAATTTCAGTGTCTGGAATGGAGTTCATCTCTGTTGCTTAACTCTAAGATGGGTCACGTTTTGCAGATTCTTTCTATAAAAAACAATTTTGGATAATATCCTGGATATGGTGAATGATATTGTATCCTGGATACCATGAATGATAAATTGCAGATCCTCAGAACTCGGTTATATTCTTCTGAGGAATGTTGACTGATTTTTTTTTTTCAAAGGTAATTCATGTGGCCACACTCAAATTGCAAAACCTGTCTCTCCTGAGATGTTAAGTAGCTTGTCTGAAGTCGAGCAGCTAATAGGTAATAAACATTAGCTAACTTAAGAGTGAAAAGCATCGTTGACAAGGAAGCTAGGGGCACAAAGGAAGCCTGGTGTGCTACAGTCCTTGGGGTCGCCAAGAGTCGGACACGACTGAGCGACTGAACTGAACTGACTTGACAAGGAACATTTACTTCTCTAGGTTTTCATTTGTGTTTTAAAATGCAGCCCTAAAACACACCCCACCCCTTGGCTTCCACTTGGTCCTCTCTGATGGGAACTCTGCAGTTGGCGGGGTTTACTCCCTTCGCTCTTTGCTTGCTCCAGGCACGTACCATACAGCAGCAGTTCCCAGCCCTTTTTGGCACCAGGAACAGGTTTTTGTAGAAGACGATTTTTCCATGGACCAGGGGTGGGGGGTGGTTTGGGGATGATTCAAGTGCGTCACACTTGCTGTGCACTTTATTTCTGTTATTATTACATTGTGATAGAGAGTGAAATGATTGTACAGCTCACCGTCACTGGCCTCTCACTGCGCGTTTTCACTTGCATCTGCAAGCAGCTGATTCATCATGGTCTCTGTGCAGTCAGACCTCTCTGCTAATGGTGATCTGTATTTACAGCCGCTCCCCAGCGTTAGCACCACCACCTCAGCCCCACTTCGGATCATCAGACATTAGTTCTCATAAGGAGCGTGCAGCCTAGACCGCTTGCATGCACAGTTGACTGTAGGGTTTGAGCTCCTTTGAAAATCTAAGGCAGCCGCTGATCAACAGGAGGGGTTGCTCAGGAGGTAATGTGAGCCGTGAGTAGTGTTCAGTCGCTCAGTCATTTCTGACTCTTTGTGCTTCCTTCCAGCTGACAGGTACTAGTCCAAGGCCCCAGGGTTGGAGACCCCTGCCTTACAGATCCAAAGTGCTTCCTTCCGGCTACAGAAACACGGTGGTCCTTCGGCTTTAGACCGTGGAGCCTTGACCTGGATCCTCATGGCCAATAAATGAAGCAGTGTTAGGGATGCCAGATAAAACTCAGGACACTCAGTTAAATTTTAATATCAGATAAAACCCTATACCTTTTTAGAGTAAATTATTTGACACATGCTTATTATAGAAATTAATAAAGACCAATCAAGTGAGAAAAGTCATGGCTATCTATTCAGAGCTACAAAGCAGTCAGCCATCTTTACTTGTGTTTCAGCAGCAACTTACAGGCAGGCAGAGGCATGGGAAAGCTTTCTGGTAAAAAAAGGGAGGACTGATGTGGAGTGGGCATCTGGTCCCATCACTTCATGGCAAATAGATGGGGAAACAATGGAAACAGTGACAGACTTTCTTTTCTTGGGTTCCAAAATCACTGCAGATGGTGACTGCAGCCATGAAATTAAAAGACACTTGCTCCTTGGAAGCAAAACTATGACAAACCTAGACATCGTATTAAAAAGCAGAGACATTCCTTTACCAACAAAGGTCTGTCTAGTCAAAGCTATGGTTTTACCAGTAGTCATATATGGATATGAGAGTTGGACTATAAAGAAAGCCGAGTGCCAAAGAATTGATGCTTTTGAACTGTGGTGTTGGAGAAGACTCTTGAGAGTCCCTTTGACAGCAAGGATATCAAATCAGTCAATCCTAAAGGAAATCAGTCCTGAATATTCACTGGAAGGATTGAGGCTGAAGCTGAAGCTCCAATACTTTGGTCACCTGATGCGAAGAACTGACTCACTGGAAAAGACCGTTTTGCTGGGAAAGATTGAAGGAGGGAGGAGAAGGGGATGATAGAGGATGAGATGGTTGGATGGCATCACTGACTTGATGGACATGAGTTTGAGCAAGCTCCGGGAGTTGGTGATGGACAGGGAGGCCTGACATGCTGCAGTCCATGGGGTTGCAAAGAATCAGACATGACTGAGCGACTGAACTGAACTGAACTGACAGGGAACCGTGGGCCTCGGGGAGCTGGAGGTGACCACCACCAAGTGAGGTGTCCTATGTGGCTGGTTTGGAGTCCATACTTGGCTTTCTCTGATCATTCCTAAGTTGGAAATGGGGACAGACATTTGGGAAGCTGTCCGTTGTTAATCAAATTGTGGCCATTTGGGGCCAGGAGCTGTTGTTTGACTTTCTGGATTGTCAGCAGAGACAGCGGTCTCATTTCCTCCAAGTCTAAGTTAGAGCATGCTGCCTTCCTGGGCCAGTTACTGGAGATGAGGGCTTGGTTTCCTGGGCAGGTTTCTGCAGGTTGTGGGTCAGAGATCTATTCTTATAGATGCTCTGGCCACCGGCTGTGTGTATATTCAGTCTCTCATTGTACTATTTGGGACATAATGACATTGAATATCTCTTTAGAGAAGTTTCTTTGAGTACTTGGGAATCTCAGCACAGAATAGAAACAGGAGAGGCCAGTGCTGGGGGCTGACGTGGTTCTGGAACTCTCGTAGCACTGATTCTATCCAGTGGCAGAGCAGACATGTTGGGACCCCACCCACATCACGCCTGTCACGTCCCACCACCCACGTGTGACTCCTCAGACCTGAGAGTGCTCTCTGGCCATCAGAGTTGGCTTTGCTGTAGAGGCTTGTGTTATTGGCTGAGGAATGAACACCCTCCCCCATCTTGTTCAGCCATTAAGTCGCCTCTGACTCTGTGACCCCATGGACTGCAGCATGCCAGGCTTCCCTGTCCTTCACTGTGTCCTCAATTTGGCTCAGATTCATGTCTATTGAATCAGTGATGCTATATCTAACCATCTCATCCTCTGCCGCCCCCTTCTCCTTTTGCCTTCAATATTCCCCAACATCAAGGTCTCTTCCAGTGAAAAGACATCAACGACTGGCCGAGGAATTAACAACCCCAGGGGCAGCCCTTAACCGCGGCTCCTGAGAGCGGGTGTGCAAGCCCCCAGCTCTCTCATAACACAGGCGTGTTCCACGCCGGCGCCTGCTCACTAAGCCCCATTTGGCCACGGTGGCTACCAGCTCCGAGAGCATTCTTTCCTGGCTTCCTTCCCTTCCTGGTCTCAATCCCTTACTTCCTTTCTAGTGCTTCCTGGAGTCACTCCCAAATATCTCCCTTGCACTTGGAAGTTTTGTCTCAGGGTCTGTTTTTGGGAAACCCAAACTCATAAGATAGCTAATGGAGATTAGCTGATCCCAAATTGGCCTCCCTGAAACTTTTATATGTTGGATATACAAGGCTTCCCAGGTGGCTCAGTGGTAAAGAATCTGCCTGCCAAGTAGGAGACAAGGGTTTGAGAAGGTCGGGGAGATGCCCTGGAAAAGGAAATGGTACCCCACTCTAGTATTCTTGCCTGGGAAATCCCATGGACAGAGGAGCCTGGTGGGCTACAGTCCATGGGGTCACAAATAGTCAAAGACGACTGAGCGATCAAACAACAAAAGATACTAAGTGAAGGCTGTGGACCTAGCAGAGGCAAGAAGCAGCAGAGCAATGAACACCCATCAGAGAGGGGGCCCAGGGCTGACCCTGGGCTCACAGTCCTGTACCCTGCCCGTTCAGGGGCTGCTATTGTCTGCAATCCCCTGAGGCAAGACTGTGCAACTTCCTCCCCTCCCTGTGCTCTGGTGACAAACCCCAGCCCCTGAGGTGACCTCCACATGTCTGTTTCTTGAAATGGAAGGAGCCTAACTGCCTGGCAATGTGTCTGTGAATTTATGGGAAGTGCCTCCTTTCTCCTAGCCCCCAGCTCTTAGTAGTTGTGGTTAGGTGTCAGAATGAGCGCCTTTCAGTTCAGTTCAGTCGCTCAGTCGAGTCCAACTCTGCGACCCCTTGGACTGCAGTACACCAGGCCTCTCTGTCCATCACCAACTTCCAGGCCTTGCTCAAACTCATGTCCATCATGTTGGTGAGACCATCCATCTCATCCTCTGTCGTCCCCTTCTCTTCCCACCTTCAGTCTGTCTCAGCATTGGGGTCTTTTCCAATGAGTCGGTTCTTAGCATCAGTTGGCCAAAATATTGGAGTTTCAGCTTCAGCATCCGTCCTTTCAATGAATATTCAGGACTGATTTCCTTTAGGATGGACTGGTTGGATCTCCTTTCATTCCAAGGGACTCTCAAGAGTCTTCTCCAACACCACAGTTCAAAAGCATCAATTCTTCAGTGCCCAGCTTTCTTTACAGTCCAACTCTCACATTTATTCATGACTACTGGAAAAACCATAGCTTTGACTAGACAGACCTTTGTTAATAAAGTAATGTCTTTGCTTTATAACATGCTGTCTAGGTTGGTCATAGCTCTTCTTCCAAAGAGCAAGTGTCTTTTAATTTCATGGCTGGAGTCACCATCTGCAGTGATTTTGGAGCCACCCCAAAAAGAAAGTCTGTCACTGTTTCCATTGTTTCCCCGTCTATTTGCCATGAAGTGATGGGACCAGATGCCATGATCTTAGTTTTCTAAATGTTGAGTGTCTTTATCTCCAAAAAATAAGTCTCAGGGGAAGTGTGGTGTGGCAGTTACTCACTTCCGGGGTGACGTGCTCCTCCCCTCCCTTGGGGACATTTGGTGATGTCTGGTGAGAAATGTGCTAACATCTGGTGGGCAGAGGCCAGGGGTGCTGCTGGACACCCTACAGTGCACAGACAGCACCCCACAAACAGTGATTTGGCCCCCAACGTCAGCGGTGCCAAGGTCAAGAACCTGACCCCATGGTGAGCAGCCCTTGTCTCTATTTTTAGTTCCAGGAGGGTTAATTCCTCAGGTTCTCTCCTGCAAATGGAGGCTTGTATGTGCCACGCCTGCTGTTGCTTTGTTCTAGTCCATCCACAGGTATGACAGGGACAGCGTAAAGGGACAAAGTGGGTGATGAAATAGTTAATCCCACTAGGGGAGTGTAAGTAGAGAAAATATGGGAGACCCCTGTAAGTTAATGATTACTCCAGAAAGTAGGTTTGCTTCACCACAAAACCAAGCAGGCTTGCTTAGCAACAAAACCATGCATCAGAAGCACAAGGTATGCCCCCCAAACAGTAAAACAGTGGTGGCATGAGACCCACATCTTGCCCAGTGAGCTCAGTAAGTTAGTGATCCCTGGGACACGCTCTCTGCACACATAAAAAATGAAAATTTGTGGGCCTAGCTTTACGATGTAGGAACAAGAAAACTCCTTTGTATCAGGAGGAGCTGATGATAAAAGCATGCCATCTACCCAAGACAAAGAAGGTCTTTTCCCCCTCCCCACTTTTCCTTTGTTTATAAAACTGGAGCCCAGTAAGTTCCTGGGGCACGGAACTTCTCGCCTGCCTGCTTGTAAACCTCACCCGCATCTTGTTCTAATAAATCACTTACCTATCACTTTGCCCCTCACTGAATTCTTTTCTGCACTGAGACATGAAGAACTGTTTGCACCAGAGCTCTTCGGGGCCCCCAGAAACGACACCCAGTGGTCTCAGCTGGACAGGATGGCTTCCTGGTGACAAATTAGGAAAAACACTGGGCGACCGGGGAAAATCGCGAGGAGACCCAGCCCTGCTGTTGATGGAGCCCTGCTCACACCGGGCGTTGAGGCTGAGGCTGAGCCAAGGCTTGGGCTCTCCTATCCCGGGGATCGTGAGTGTGACCCAAGGAAGTGACCTGTCAGATCTGGAACCAGGACCTGGCCCTAGAAGCCAGGAGCGAAGGAGTCATCCAGGAGAAGGGGTTCTGAGATGCTCACGGCAGCTTCTACATCAGTGACCTTTGAAGCATCCGAGACTAAGACAGAAACATGAAGAATTATGTGGTTTTGTCAGATCATCAAATTGATTACAGCTGACATTTGCTCAGGGTAGACGTGCAGCCAGGGTTATGTGTTTATCTTTTTAATAAGAATTTTTAAAAAGAATGCTTTTAAGGATTCTCTTCTTTACCTTCAGTGTCATTGACTTTTTGTTACAAATTTTATTTAATCTTCAGAGTGAATTGTTTTTTTTAAGAGGACACCTCTTTAATTATTTTGGCTATACCATGGTTACGCATGGGATCTAGTTCCCTGACCAGGAACTGAAACGGTGGCCCTTGCATTGGTAAAACCTCCAGGGAAGTCCCCTTTTGAAAAACATCTTTTTGGCTCCACTGCACTCAACATGTAAGATCTGGAGTCTTAGTCCTGTGACTAGGGATTGAACTGATGTCCTTGGCAGTGGAAGCTCAGAGTCTTAACCACTGGACCACCAGGGAAGTCCCCACTGCCAGGATGATTTATCTCGAGTAGGTCTTCTCATCTTCACAAGGACCCCATGAGGTTGATGTCGCTATTCTCTTGTTTGTACAGATGGAGAAGGGAGGCCAGGTTAAGTACTTAGACAAGGTCATACAGTGGGTGGGCAGTGGGGCTGGGGGTGCCCCAGACTCCAGAATCAAGATCCAAGATCACACCCCAGGGGCGATCATTCTAAATACTTAATCCTAAAACGTTTTCCCGGCAACCCCTGGAGGAAATCATCGCATGGCCTTTTGCCCACACAGGTGGCAATGTAACTTCTGGCTTGTGCATCTGCCTCTTCTGGAAGCCGGGGCTATTGTCTTGTTCCTTTCAGCTCCTCTGGGCCTGCATGGAGCCTGACATGCTTCGGCACATTTAGGCAGTCCAGCTCCAGAGTCTGCTCTGAGCCACTTCGAACACGGAATGCTCTTTTAAAATAACTGAAGCGAGACGAACCACTTCTGGGGATGTGCTCAAGGTGAAGTATGCATATTCCACTTGCATCCCGAGCACTAAAGCCTGATTCCACACGATGCCAAGGATGGCGTGGCCTCAGCCCTGCCCCCTCCTTCTCAGGGGCCCCCTCAGCGTGCTGCCCCCTGGCCACTCCTCCTGGCATCCCCCTGCTCTGCACACCAGGTGGAGGTGAGGCATGTGAGGTGCTGAGGCCCCTGCCAGGGTGCTGAGATTCCGGTGGAGCAGGCTCAGGGGAGCCCCTGAGAGGGACCTCTTCTGACCTCTCTGGCCGGGCGCCTCCTCACCCTCGACCTTCCTACCCACATAAGCAGCGGCTTCTTATTGCTCGAACCCCTGCAGGGTGAAGCTTTGGCTGTGAGTCATTTCCTCGGTGGCAGCAAGGGAAGCAGGAAGAAGCCGATGGAGGGAGGAGGAGCAGACATGTCAGAGCCGAGTCTCACAGGGGACAGAGTGGCCCAGGACCATGTGGGTCATGGGGCTGCTGTGGGATGACCGAGATGATGGCCAGCCAGTCCCGAATGGCCAGGAGCACCGACCAGCACTGTTGTGGTATCTGGCTGGATGCCAGCTCAGGGGCTCCCCGCATGTCCTCAGGTCTGCTCCCCTTGGCTCAGGTCCTCAGAACTGCTCCGTCTGTGTAGGCAACATGACCCAGCTCGTCCCCTTGGCCTCAACTCGTCTGTCTGCCTCATCCAGTCCCCTGGCCTCAAGGCTGCGTATCTTCTAGGCTTGCCCAGGCTCAGCCTGCCCCTTGGTTCCCTGCCTTCTTTGTTAGTGATACTCTTGCCCACACGGGGGAGGCCTCTACCCACCTCCTTTGGGGACCTCCCTGCAGTCCCCAGAGGCCCAGCTTAGTGGCCTCCCTCATCGCTGCCTGAACCTTTCCCTCCTGCACCGCACAGAGAACCCTCGGGAGGCCTCTCATACCATCTTGTCTTCCAGAAAGAGGGAGGGACTAAGGCTCACTGGAGGCCTACATGCAGACTTGCGCTCACCGAATCTGCACAAGCACACCACGCCCAAGGTTCCCTTCTGCCCATTATATAGGTGAGGAGACTGAGGCTCAGAAATGCTGTTTGGTTCAAGATCACATATTTAGGAAACGAAAAACAAGATATTTAAACGCCATTCCTTCTGACTCCACAGCCTACGGTACATACCAGCCCTCCTTGAAGTGGTCCCCCTTGATCGTAGCCCTTATCCTAAGGCCCAACACACGTTTTAACGTGTGGTTGAGGGAAGACCGCAAGCCTTCACACCTGGTGTAGAACCACTCCCAGCCCAGCCCGGTGGTGGTGGAATGCTGGAACCTAGCAAGAGGAGACTGTGCCTGGACAGAGGAGACTGTGCCTGGACCTGCTGGCGCTGTTTCCCTACATGGTGTAGATTTCCCAGAAAGGAGGCTGGCCGGGGGGGATGGGTGGGGAGGTGAGACCACACGTTTGCATCACAAAGGGTCTCCTTCTGATGGAGCTGGGCTCGCCGCCTTGCAGAGCGCTTCTAGGCCTTCAGATCGCCGGATCTCCATGGAAATTAGTCTGCCAGAGAAAGAAGCTATTTTAAGGACATGCGATGAGAGACCCTGTAGGCTGGGATAGAGAAGCTAGCTGTGGGGGAGAGCTTTTCTGAATGACTCACTCATTTCCCTCCTATGGGGTGGGGGAAAAAATGGCAAGGAAAAAGACCGGCAGCCCAGGGAGGAGGAGCGGCACAGCCGACCCCACACTGGGAGCCACGGCCCCCACACTGCGCATGGAGACACCGAGTGGGGAGAGAGAGCGGCCTTCAGGATCTCAGCACCTCCTGTGGCCATCAGATCTGCTGCTTCCAACCAGCTTTCCTATCACGCAATGAAGCAAAAAATTGCTTCTTAAAAAAAAGTGACTGCAGCCGTTTCTGTAACCTCAGGGAACACAGAATTCACAATAGGGGCAGGGGACCTTTGTGAGGAAAGCTTGTGTAATCCACCTCCTTGGTTAGGGAGCTTGGCGAGGAAAGGCTAAACCCACACAGAGGTAAATCACTTTAGGTGATAAAGAGGTGGGAATCTCTGGGTTCCCCGGGCCTCTGGGTGTTTGGGAGGCCCAGGGTGGGGAAGCAAGCAGACATGGTAGACAAATCTGGCCCGGAGAGATGGTGGTGGACCCAAGCCTGGGGAGAATGGTGGTCAGAGACCTTGAGGGTGGGCGCAGGGCTGAGCAGCTGGACAAGAGCGGAAAGCCTTTAATTTCAGTTTCCAGTTTCAGGCATCAGAGAGGGCCCCGCTGTCCATCAGCTTACAGTCAAAGTCCTGTTTGGTGCTGAGGCAACTGGTGTTGGAGCTTGGGGCAGTGGTGGGGGCAACACTGAACCTGCTCAGGGTGCCAGAACTCAGGCCACTGCTGCTCTTAGAGTCGCTTCTGGGAGCCCTCACAAATGGTGAGGGGGATGTCCATTCCAGGTAGGGGTGGGTCCCGGCAGCACCCACGCTGGCCCTCTGAGCTGGGCGCTGCTCCCTGACCCATGAACAGTGCACGCTGCTCCTGCAGGTGGGAGCCTGTGACCTGGCAGATTGTTTACACGTGTTTACTGTCTCCGGAGCTCAGCAATGAACACTTACAAAAGCCAGGAGGAGCTGGTGGCTACAGGGCATCCCTGGAGTCCCGCAAAGATGTGCCATCTCCAGCAAATCCCGGTCCTTTTTGTTGTTCAGTCACTCAGTCGTGTCCAACTCTTTGCGACCCTATGGACTGTAGCCGGCCAGGCTCCTCTGTCCATGGAATTCTCCAGGCAAGAATACGTTGAGTGGGTTGCTGTGCCCTCCTCCAGCGGATCTTCCCGACCCAGGGATCAAACCTGCATCACCAAATTGGCAGGTAGATTTTTTACCACTGAACCACCAGGAAAGCCTCCTGGTCCTTGGACAACTTCAAACCCATTCCATGGAGTCCCCTCTGTCAGGACAGTGCTGGCCCATCTCCACTGCGAACCTCCATAACCAGCCCTCCCCAGGAGGCTGCTCACCAGTCCGGACAGCCTAGAAGCACGTCTGTGGCTGAATGTCAGGAAAAAATGCCACACAGATGTGAGCTGAGAAAAGCACAATTTATTGGTCACGCAGACTGACATGTGGGGATGTGAGATGCGTACCCATCCTCCTGAACCCACACACACTTCTGGATTTGGTTTCCTACATTAATTTTGCTACATCAAAAAGCAACAGACACACAAAAACATCACTGGTCCATTCTCCTAGTAACCAAGGAAGCAGGGCCAAAAGCCACAGAGTTCAGAAAGAAAAAACTGCTTTGAGGACCAGGAACCAAGAGGCCTGCCCTCCCCAGCAGCCAACTGGGAAAGCTGGTTTTCTGCAGCAACTAAGGAACAGCAAAGATTTTTCCGTCAGCTTGATGAGATACATGGCTCAGGGTGCGGCTCATTCCATGGCCTAGCGGTGCCTGGAGGGCACGGGGGACATGGTACAAGCCTGGCATCGCCAGTCTGGGCTGAAGCCGAATCTCTTTACTGGAGAGCAGGAATTGATTTTCCTTCTACTTCTGACTGAAGAACTCGGGTGACCCAGAGAGATCCCTGTTCACACGGGGTCAGCTGGGTCCCAACGGCTTTAACTACAGCAGTTTGCATCACTGAAGCTAGACAAGGCCAGGTTCACCGTACCCTAAATTAACCACACACTCAGAGCTCCCTAAAGGCCAAGCCCTGCCTCACTCCAGGAGGGCACTGGCTTTAATTTTTAATGCTTTGTCCACACCACTCAGGACATACTGTTTAGGGGGCGGGGCGGTCTGGGAATGTGGTTTTAGTTGACTGAAGACTCAACTTGTAATGTTCATAAAGCACTTAGCATGGTACCTGGCAGATGCTAAGTGCTCCACCCACGCAACCATTATTATTATCAATATTATTATTACATCTCCACCCAGGAATCAGCACTCCGGTTCCTTTCTTCAAAATGCTAGCCGGAACAAGGCTCTTGGGTCCCAAGCACCAAGATCAAGCTGGGGGCCCAGGTGTGCGGGTTGCTGGGTGCCCATCTGGTGTGCCGCTTCTTCCAACTTCAGCACTGATGTCGGGTGTGACAACCGGTGCACCCTGCTGACCACACAGAAGCCAGACCCTCTCTGGAAAAACACGAAGCCCTGTGCAGGAAGCTGGGTAGGAGGAGTGAACAGGCGTCCTTGGGAGAGGGTCCTAGTGGCTTCGTGTTGCTCCTCTGGGCTCCTGTCTCACTGGCGGCTCGCCAGGGGCTTCACTGCAGGACAAGAACAGAAGACTCAGCACTGCGTCATTGCCAGGCCACAACTAACTCAAGGGCCCCATGTCTTTGCACGCCCCATACTGTTGAAGAGGGCCAGCATGCTGTTCTCAGAACTTACACATTTTCTAATACATATGTATGCATGTTATATGCATACACAGTAATATGTAATATGAGATAATATGTAATAGATAATACACAGACTTAACATCTAAACTATAACATACAGTAATGATATATAATAAAATTTAGCCCTCCCTACAAAACTATGAGGCAGGTTCCACTGATTGCTCATCCACTGACTGAGGAGCAAACTGAGGCCCAAGGCCCAGAGTCAGAGACTGGGGTTCGAACCCAGGACCGTCTGCCTCCAGAATCTGCTCTTAACCACTATTTGTTTTGCTCAAAAGGAAATCTGTTTTACACGAAAGAAGGGGACATTGAGTATGAAGTCTCTAAAACACTGGGAAACTTTAAAGAACTAACACTAACGATGATGATGATGATGAAATAGAAATGATCTGGGGTCTTTTATATTTATGAAGCCTTATTCTTCCGTGGTGTCTGAGAAGACTCTTGAGAGTCCCTTGGACTGTAAAGGCTAGCCAACCAGTCCATCCTGAAGGAAATCAGTCCTGAATATTCATTCGAAGGACTGATGCTGAAGCTGAAACTCTAATACTTTGGCCACCTGATGCAAAGAACTGACTCTTTGGAAAAGACCCTGATGCTGGGAAAGATTGAAGGCAGGAGGAGAAGGGGACGACAGAGGATGAGATGGTTGGATGGCATCACTGACTCGATGGACATGAATTTGAGCAAGCTCCGGGAGCTGGTGATGCACAGGGAAGCCTGGCATGCTGCAGTCCATGGGGACGCAGAGTCAGACAGGACTGAGCGACTGAACTGATTCTTATGGGCCTGACATAGAGGACTCAGTTTACCCACAGCCCCTCCTTTAACCCTTCAACTGCAGGAGCAGGGATTTTTGGGTACAGGCTGGGCTCGAATCCTATCTTCACTTCCTTTCTCCTTTGCAGTTCCCAGGGTAGGATTTCTCAGAACCCACTCCTGGGTCGGGTTGCTCTGTCGAATACATGGCCGAGGATGAGGGCCCACGTGCACCAGAGCACGTTCCGAACCGGGTGGCTTGCAGCAGGCATCAGGCCCTGCCCCAAAGGTGCCCTGAGCATCCTCTGGGACCCGGCGGGGACCACTCACAGCACGCGCCCCCACATGCCCCTGTATCCTGCCCACACAGAGCGCACCTGCATGGCCGTTCGGCTGAGCGGCGTGTCCTCCGGCCGGTGCTTGGCGTGGTGGGGCAGCTCGGCATTGTCGCGGTAGTCGCGGCCCTTGGAGTGCTGCAGATGCAGGACGGCTGGGCTCTTGACCGGGAGGGGTGGCCGCTGCCCCTGGGCGGGCGGGGGTGGCTGGCTGAGTTCCGACCTGGAAGGCTTGATGGGCCTTTTGACCAGCACGGGGACTGGGCCCTGCGAGCTGGCAGGGGCCTTGGGCTTCCCTTGGCTCTTGTCCCCGCCCGGCGGGCGGCCCTCGGAGGTGGAGCAGGTGAAGGAGCGGACCCGGGGCGTGGGGCTGAGGAAGGGGGCGGGTGGGGGCGCTGGCTTGCCGGTCCCCTTGCCGCCCTCGGCTTCCTGCGCTTTGGAGAGCAGGATGCTGGGTGACACAATTCCCGGGTCCGGGCAGGGTGGGGGCTCCTTCCTCAGCATCTTTGGGGACTCCTGCTCTTTCCTGGGAGCTGGCTTCGGGAATGTGCTCACAGACCCGTACAGGGGATTCTCAAACATCTCCGGCCTGGTCAGCTGCGGCTCCTCCGGAGGCAAAGGTTCCCCCACGCTCTTCACCATGTCGCTGGGCCTGGAGCGTGGGAAAGAGGACACACAGGGAAGAATCACAGATGGGGAATGATTGCTGAATGCCTGCAGCATTTCCTTTGGGGTGATAAAGACCTTTTGAACTAGATCGAAGTGGTGGTTGCCTTAACACAGTGAAGGCACTCAATGCCACCTAGTTGTTCATTGGAAAAACGTTAGGCTTCATTTTATGTTATGTGAATTCCACTGTGATTAAAGAGACAGGGGAAGGAACTGTTACTCTCACGGTGATGGTCTCACAGGTAACCTCAACTCTTCCCTTGGACGTTTTCCACCATGGAAACTGTCCACATCAGAGCATCACTGAGAAAGGGGGGCTAGCGAATTCTGCTCTGAGCCACAGAGAAACAGAAGCTTACCAACAACCAGGCCGCCCACTCTGTGACTTCCTGTGCTACTGGAGGGTCCCAAGTTCAGAAGCTCCGTTTAACAGAAGCATGGACGCCCCCCAAGTGTGAGACGCTGCCCCCGGTGCAGGTGGTGGATGTGAACCAGACGAAATCGGTGCTCACGGGACCCATAGTCCCTATTAATGCGGAGTTCTTTCCTCTGCATAAAGCCCTCTCCCTGGAGAGCTCCTGGTGAGCATGGTTTCCTTTGTTCCCTCCACCAGTGTGCGAAAGAAACAGTGGTGTTCATGCTGAAGATTAGAAGCCACCTAGAGAGATGCGTCAGGAAACAAGCCAGTAGCGAGCAAAGAGGCCTGTCTGATTTATGGACAGAGAAGGAGGTCCACGCTGTCCCCAGGGTAGGTAAGCGCTTCCTTTGTTTCTGTTTCCTGATTTACTTCTGCTCTTGCTAGAGGTGGTTTCCTGCTGAGCGAACTAGGAGAACCAGGAATGGGGACACATTTTGCTTTCTGGCCAGTGGCATGATCTCCCAGGGGCGTGTTCTGCAAAAATGAGGAAGCTGTTGAGAAGAAAACATGGGTCCCTTGGAAAACACACTGAGCTGTTCAGGCCGTGACGCCTTGTACTGATGGAGCGTGTACTGCGATGGTGCTCAGAACTTGCTGAACAGCCACGGCTAATGGACTCTCTGGGGAGGAGGCGTGGGCAGGGGACAGAGGCGAGATGTCATCCTCTCACTGGGGCCAACGAGACAAGAAGATGTGGGGTTTCGGGACACAGAGAATTGGGCTGTCACTCATTACTCTTTGGAAAGACCTGGAAGCAGCTGCCTAAGCAGAAGGCCACCCCTCCCCTCCGGGCCATCCTCAACATCTGCTCTGGATCCCCAAAGACCTCTGCTCTGAGTTAGCCTGGGGAGGAAGGGACAGAAGGGTGAAAGCAGCATTGATCAGAAGTTTCAGATGTAGAGGCCAGAGGGAGAAAAGGTGTGTGGCCTGCCATTGGAAGCCCGCTCTCAGAGATGAGCTAGGAAGGATCCTGCTTGCAGAGAATTAGGGGCAGGGCCAGGAAGACGACCCTGGATGCAAGCATTTTGCTGATTGCAAAGATGGGCAGGCACGCAAACGTCCCTCAAGGAGGGGGCTTCTGTCACTGTCAGAGAGGGGAAGGCTTGGTGGGGGCGGGGAGAACTGGGGAAGATTGCTTTTAAAAAGTCTTATTTCCTTGATGAGAGGTCTCACAAGGATCCAGCTCCCATAGTAGCCACGGCTGTGGAATCAGCCAGCCCATCCCCAGGGGTGCAGCCAAATGACTTCACTCCTCAGATCCAGAGACTGTTCTCTTCAAAAGGGGCAAAGCACCGGGCAGGGTCTTAGAAGAGCCCTCTTTCTCTCTCTCTCTTTTTTTTTTCCCTTTTTCTTCTGTTTGAACCTTTTATTTTGTATTGGGATATAGCTGATTAACAGTGCTGTGATAGTTTCAGGTGGACAGCAAAGGGACTTAGCTATACACATACATGTATCCATTCTCGCCAAAACCCCTTTCCCAACCAGGCTGCCACGTAACACTGAGCAGAGTTCCCTGTGCCATACTGTAGGTCCTTGTTGGTGATCCGTTTTGAATGTAGCAGTGTTCATGTTCATCTCAAACTCTCTAACTGTCCCTTCTCTCTGGCAACCATAAGTTCGTTTTCTAAGTCTGTGAGTCTCAAGGAGAGCCCCCTTCTAACCACATGACTTCGGTCCAGGGTGACCAGGATTTAAGGGTTTCCTGGGATGTGGGGAACTTCCCTGGTGTCTCAGACGGTAAAGCGTCTGCCTACAATGCAGGAGACCGGGGTTCGATCCCTGGGTTGGGAAGATCTCCAGGAGAAGGAAATGGCAACCCACTCCAGTATTCTTGCCTGGAAAATCCCATGGACAGAGGAGCCTGGTAGGCTACAGTCCATGGGGTCGCAAAGAGTCGGTCACGACTGAAGGACTTCACTTTTTCTTTCTTGGGATGTGGAAGTCCTAGTGCAAAAGAAGGGGACAATGTTGGGCAAACTGGGACAGCTGGTCATTCTGCTTGGTTGTTGTGCAGTGTCAAGAGGACTGGGACACCCCCTTTCCCACAACCTTTTCTTAGGCTGTGTGGGGGGTCAGGAGCAGCAGAGGCCTGCAGGCAGGCATGGGAGCGCCCAGCTTGTTGCCTCCAGTCACCTCCTTGCTGAGAAGTAAGCTGAGCACCCACCCCACCCTGTATCTACGATGTCCCCTTTCTGAAGCTGTCACCTGTAAAACAGGAAGGAACTTCTGGCCACCATGTTCCCAGCTGTGTGCTTGAACTTGAACTTGTGCTGTGTTTGGGTTAGCACAAAGAGACATTTACTTTGGGAACTTCACAATATTTCACTTAGACAATCCCCCTGTTTGCTGTGGTTGTTTCTAACTCTGTTTCCCGGGGTTGCCAAAGAGAGGACCTTTGCCAAAGAGGCGCCTCAGAACCCGCCATACGGTGGCTTTTGCTCTCATTTTCCCAGGAGAGGAAGCTAGGCTGCTTCTCTTTCTGGGTTTCTTAACGGAAAGACCAGAGTCTGTGATGTTATCAGAAAAGTCTGAAAAATAGAGGTAAAGAGACAGACAAGGCTGAGCCTGTCCTGTCGGGTCCCATCCTTCTTCCTTCTGCCCCTTCCATCCTTCTATTCATCTGTCCAGTTTTTTTTTAAGAGAACAAAATTTAAGGGAATTATAAATTGCCCTTCAAGCCAGAGGAAGCTCCAGCCAGGCCCGATGAGAGAGTGTTGGGAGTGGCAGGAGATGAGGGGAACCATGTTCTATAGCACGCTCTTCCCTGGCTCTAAACACACGACAGCAAATGCCAAGAGGAACACGGGACTTCAAGAGAGGGGGAGACAGACCCAAAGCGGTCCCCAGAAGTCGTCATAAACAGTACCGGCAGCCCCCAAAGGAAGCCTATGCTGCCGATACTTTGCGCCATCTTCAGTCATTGTTAATCAAGGTCCCTACTTTTAATTTCCTACACCCTGTGGTTACGGGAAGCCTGGAGGGCTCTGGAGCCTGCGTTTGCAGGGGGCACACGTGTCGATTTGCTTGGTTAAGGCAGCGGCTGTGCGGGCTCCTCCCAGCCTCCGGGCACGTGCTGCCTGGACCAATGATAGATGCAGGCCAGCCTCCTCTAACCGCTGGGATTTTCCCCGAAGTTTCACGGCGAAACCCCCTCCCTCTGTGGGCTGACTGCTGTCTTCCCCTTGGGAATTCCCAATTCCAGCTGCTGCTTGTTCGAACTGGTCTCAACAAGACAGAAGGGAAAGCTGCACCTGAGGGCAGGAACCACCGTGGTTGAGAGGAAACTGGGAGCTGGGGAGGGACTCCTACATGGAAATTCCCATCTCTGCTCTGCAGGGCCCTCCCAGGAGTGGGAGGTTGACGGGCGTTTACTGCTTATAGAAACGTATTTTTCAATGAAGGTTGTTTTTATAGGGCCGTGTTTTTCTTTGGCAGTATGTTTAAATTTTTTTTCTCCATGTTTTTTTTATAAAAACCTTTCAAGGGACTTCCCTGGGAGTCCAGTGGCCAAGACCCCACACTCTCAGTATAGGGAGCCGAGGTTCGATCCCAGGTCAGGAAACTAGATCTCACTAAGAGTTTGCATGCCACAACCAAAGATCCAGTGTGCCGCAGCTAAGACCTGGCACAGCCAAATAAATGAGTATTAAAAAAAAATTAACTTTTCCAGTTTATACCAATAGGGTAGGAATTGGACATTCCACATGCATTTCTCAAGAACCTCCTGTGTTCTAGGCCCTGAGGGTGAGTCCGTGACCAAAACAGGTGGCTTCTATTCGAGACTCAGGCTTCCTGGCGGTGAAAAGCCAGGGAAGGGCGAGGTCATGGTGAAGAGGACACTCACCTTGACTCCTGGGTCCTGAGGCAGGGGCCCCGGGTTGCCGTTGACGATGTAAACTTCTTGGGTGACACGGGTGGTTGGGAGGGTGGCGTCGGGGGGCTCTCTCCCCTTCCAGGCCCCAGGGCGGAGTCCTTGAGCGGCTGGTCATAGCTCCAGGAGGTGGGATGCTGGTCGGGGGACAGGGTCTGCTTCAAGTGCCCGAAGGCCGCCACCCCCACGTAGCTGGGGTTGGTGACTTCTGTGATGCCGGAGCTACTGCATGGAGGGAACCTGCGGGGGGAAGGGGGGACACACAGTCACACCTCACGGCTCCCCCCGGGCCGCACTGGTCTGAGGACAGTGTCCTCTGATGCCCCTCAGAGCTCCTCAGGCTCTCCCCAACCTCAGTGACCTGCCCCCTTAGAACAGGTTGAGGCTTTCAGCTCTGGAACCACAACTGCTCATGTCCTTGGCCCTCAGGAAATAGGACACCCGTCCCGTGTGATCATCTCTGTAGCTGCTTCCTCCTGGAGTGGGCGTCTTTCTAGTCAGCGGTGCCTTCCCAAGGCAGGCAGGGCACCTAACGTGCCTTGGTTTCTCTAGAACCTGACACATGGAGGTACTCAGTGTTGGGTGAACTGAACTTTGAAACGCAGAAGAGTCTCCCTGGCCTTGTCGCATTCACACCAACCTCCCCTGAGCCTGGGGTTTGTGGTCAGAAGCCTCGGAGCTGGAAGCAGGACAGGCCTCTTGTAGCTGGCGCTTTCTTTCCCTCTGAGTCCTTGCTTTCTTTCTCTTCTGCTTCCCACTCCCCATCCTGAGTCTGTAAAGCCAGGCTAGTTTGTAGTGAAGCCCTCGCTCTTACCCACCCCCAGCCTCCCAGTCTACCTGTTGGCAGGTTCCCACTGCTTCATGGGGTCATGGCTGGTAAGGCTTTTCAGGGACTTGGGTCCACTGGATTCATCCCGCTCTGTCTTCACAAAGTCTGCAAGAAACGGGCCAGGAAAGAGCACATGAGAGCATGAGAGGGAACAGCCCCCAGGGTTTGGGCCAGGATGGCTCAGAGGTTTCCACTGGCATGCTGAAGCTGGAGAGTGAGTACTGGCTGCCTGAGGGCAGATTCTGAGACCTCGCGTGTGTTCGGTGGTTGATTAGTTATGCCTGCATGGCTCCAGGGCTGGGAGAGTGGGCCCATATGACCCAGAGTTGTCATTTCCTGTGGCATCTCCAACTCGGTGGTGTCAGCGAGGGGCAAAGCAGGCAGCTATTTCTTGGCAGATCCGAATCAAAGAAATAGAACAAGGTAGCGCTGCAAGAGCACCCAGAGCCCAAAGCCAGCCTGTTCATAAGCTTAATGGGGAACTGGGACCCCCATCTTCATAACCAACCCTGGTGGTGGTTGCAGGGATACCAGGTCCCCCTCAGGTCTAGATCCTGCAAGAGAAAGGAGCTCCCAAGGGCAGAACCAGGAGGTGCACCCATGGGAGGTGGCACCCTCGATGCCCAGAGCCTTCCACGACCAGGGGCTGCCAGACTGACCGCGTACATGAATCCTGCTGTCTTGCTGTTCATGTGAGTGGCAGGATCCCGTCACGTTTACAAACGTATGGATGCTCAGCAGAGGCTGAACCTGCACTTTCACCTTGGACCAGCCACTGGGCTCAGTGCGTGACCTTCAGCCAATCACCTAACCTCCCTGTGCCTCAGTTTCCCTGTCGACCAACCAAGGACAAGACCTGGCTCTCGGAGCTATTGGGACAGAGAAGTGCGGTGGCATTTAATAGATGATCGTTTCATGCATCAAGTATAAAACGAAAGCCTGACTCATTTTAGACACTGTTATTTGAGCACTTTTAAGGAAGAATTAAAGCGAAGAGGAAAAGGAAAAAATGATCTATTGTCTGAGAAGGAAGGCAAGCTTGATTAACATTATTTTGAGCAGCTCTGTGCCTCTCAAGTCATTTATTATTTCAAGCAGGGAGGTTTTAATGGGGTGGATACTATTGAGTAGGACACGTGTTAATTTCCAGGTTTCAAAAAATGTATGCAGGGTTCAGAGAAAATTACAAATTCGCATCTTCCTTGTGTTCTCTTTATGTTACTAGGTCTCTTGACCACATTTCAACAGTCTCACAGTGAAGTTGTGACAGTTCTCATCTCAGAGATGTGACATCCGAACTTGCCTAATGTAGCAGCTCCCAGCCTCTTTGACACTAGGGGCTGGTTTCGTGGAAGATAGTTTTTCTACAGACTGGGGCAGGGGTGGGGGTGCTGGTTTTGAGATGAATCAGGTACACATTTACTGTGCACTGTATTTCTAATATTAATACCTCAGCTCCACCTCAGATCATCATGCATTAGGTCCCAGAGGTTGGGGACCCCTGGCCTAATGGGAGTCAGCAGAGTCTTCTTTGGGGACCAGCAGGGAATGACTCTCTGATGCCGGCATTTCACATGGGGCGAGCAAACACCTGTGATGAGCATTTGCTCTCCCAAGCTAGTGTGCATTGGTGTCCTTTCTGAGCCACAATAAACACATCCTCCCGATGGCCAGCCAAAGTAAGCAAGTGGCAAATGAGGGGAGAGAAAGATTGAGTTCAGGTTCAGAGAGGTGCTAGGGGACTCTGCCAGAGAGGAGAAGGCCACGGAGGGCTGCTGGGATTAGGATCAGAGAGGGCCAAAGAAATGTATTCAGGACGAGAGCGGGGCTTCCAGGTACACACGGCATGTGAAAGTGACACCGAAGAGGCAGAAGCCCAGGGTGGGTACCCGGAGGGCAAGCTACGGACACGTACGAGGGTGTGTTTGTCTATATGAGTGCACACCGCGTGGCCACGAGGAAGAACAGGAGGCCACGTGGGAAATTCTAATTTCAACTGCAGCCGTAGTTTCAATCTCCCTCACCCCTCAGCCAGGGAAGAGACTGTGAGTCATCGGCAGGTCTGTGCGTAACCCTGGTCCTCCTGGTGGAGGTGTTCACAGGGGGCGATGAGGCCCGGATGGCTCACAAGAGAACAGAGGACCTGGGAAACCCACACTCTTCACCTCCTTAAGAGATGTGAGTTGACTGGGGCCGGGGAAGGGTGATCTGAGGCTGTGGACTGTTGTGGTTCTGTAGGGAAATTCTTGGACCTATGGAGGGTTGGGCCAGATTGTTTCTGAGGCCCCCCTCCAAAGCTGGATTTTCCTCTGAGGCCTCAGCAGATGGGATGTCCCATGCCTGTACCCTGCCCAGCGGCGCTGAGGAGGGAGCAGGGCAGGGGGTGTGTCCACTTACCGTAGAGCTTCTCCCTCATCTTGCCCTGGGAGGTCTGCAGCTTAATGTGCCCCCGGAAGTGACCCGTCATCTCTCCGTGGTGGGTGAGAGGCGTGTAGATGGGGAGCTGAGTTTCCGTGGCTTCTAACCGTAGAGCAATGCAGCCCTCGCCTGGGGAGGTGCGGGGCACAGAAGTCAGGTCAAGACCCCCTCATTTCACCGGAGAAACAGCATGCATTTGTCCTAGAGATTTAGCCCCCCTCCCAGAGCTGCAGTGGCCAAGGCAGGGATTATGGGACTAACCTTTCAGAACTCCTCAGCAGTTTGGGGCAAACAGCTCAACCCTTCAATGAACTTCACGCAGATTAGTGGATGCAAGAAATCAAATCATAGAAAATCCAGCAGACAACCAGAATTAAATACTAATCTGATTATTGGAGAGAAGAATAACCTCCCAAGGTTTGAAGCAGTGTGAGAAATGACAAAACAAGACTGACAGATAAGAAGATGTAAGAGTTTTAAAACTTCTGCATAGAGGAATTTTTAAAAAATGGAAAGAGGATTGACTGAGGCCATTCGCCGCAGCCGGTTTCACAGAGGGTATTTTATCTGAATGCCTCAAAAATCAAGTCTCTATCAGAGTAATGGGAAGATTATCCCACAGACATTTTCTACAAAAAAAGAAATGTAGCTGGTTAATTTCATTACTCTAAATAGAGACCAGTTTAGCCTTCTGAGCCATCAAAAATGCAAATTAAGGCAGCACTAAGGGATTCTCTCACAGACAGGAAACTAATAAAAGAAGAAGGAAGCAAAGAACAATGCCACTAAGGATCTGGGAAGACCTGTACACTCGGACGTGAGAAGGTCAACAGGCAAGATGGAGCCTTCACAGCCATCAGTTTGATGATGAGGGCCAAGAGTACACACTAGCCAGGAAACACAGGAGCTTGTCCTAACGAGATGATCGAAAAGAATAAACAAAGCCGAAAAATGTCCGCAAAGAAGAAAAAGCAACCCTCGCCCACTGCTGGTGGGAATGTAAATAGGTGCAGCCACTGTGAAAACAGTCTGGCACTTCCTTACAAAAAACAACAACTAAAAACAGAATTGCCTTATGATCCAGCAATCTCACCCTGGTCATATATCTGGAGAAAAAGAGAAGACTCTAATTCAAAAAGACACATTCACCTCTGTGTCCATAGTAGCACTGTTTACAATAGCCACGCCATAGAAGCAACCTAAATGTCCATCAACAGAGGAATGTGGTGTACCCACACAGTGGAATATCAGCCGTAAGGAAAAGAAATAATGTCATTTGAGGCAACAGAGGTGGACCTAGAGCTTCTCATACTGAATGAAGTAAGTCAGACAGAGACAAACATCATCCAATATCACTTATATATGGAATCTATTGTTCAGCATATTTACAAAGCAGACTCACAGATATAGACAACAAACCAATGATTACCAAAGTGGAAAGGGAGTGTGGGGGGATAAACTAGGAGTTTGGGATTAGCAGATAAAACCACTACGTATAAATAAATAGCAGAGTCCTACTGTATAACACAGGGAGATGTATTTAATATGCTATAATAAGCCATAATGGGAAACAATATATGATATATATCTGCATCAATTTGCTGTACACCAGAGACTAACACATTGCAAATCAACTGTAGTTTAATAAAAAATAAAAATGTCTATAAAGAGTTCCATTTCAGCATTATTGATAATACCAGCAAAAAGAATTGGCAGAGCCTCAACAGTGGTAGTAAGGAATACTTTTAAAATTGAGGATATAAAAAGATTGAAAGATGGCAAAAAAAAATGAAGAAATAGTAAATTCATGGAATATTAGGAAACCATCATGAAGGCTGGGTTGGAGGATCATGGAAAATGTCTTATCTAATACTAGGTGAGGAAAGCAGACTATAACTGGTATCTCTGTGGTAATCATTCATGTAGAAATCTATGTGCCTATGGATGAACACTGGAGTGTGAAAGCAAATAAATATGAGACTGCTGGACGATTTTTTTTCCCTAGTTATTAGTATGATGGGTCTTCCAGGTGGCGCTAGTGGTAAAGAATCCACCTACCAATGCAGGAGACAGACATGGGTTCAAACCCTGGGTGGGGCAGATCCCCTGGAGGGGGAAATGGCAGCCCACTCCAGTATTCTCGCCTGGAGAATCCCATGGACAGAGGAGCCTGGCGGGCTACAGTGCACGGGGTTGAAAAGGGTCAGACACGACTGTCTGAGCACATCAGCATGATGTCCTGACTGTCAACATGAACACCAAGAGAAGGGAACAGAGGAGGACCTCAGTGTTTGAAAGGAAGATGGAGCCTCAGACCCACATGCCTGTTTCCTGCCGGCAATCCTCCTGACACTGTGGCACCACGCGGATCCTTTTTCTTTGCTCCATCAGACTCCTCGGGCTCTACCCGCCCCTGCCCTGGCTCAGAGACCCTCTTTTCCAGTGCTGTGGTGCGAGGGAATGGAGGGCACAGTTCTGGAGCTGCCCTATCTGGGTTCAAGTCCAAGGTCACGCAGCAGTGACTGGGCGACCTTGGACAAGTCACTTCATTTCCTCACCTCTGCAACGAGGGTGATGGCACCTAGATCCCAGGGCTCTGGTCAGAGCCTGCAGAGCGGGCGACAGACACACGTGGGCACCCTTCCTGTCTGCAGCCTCTTTCTGCTTCCTAGCTTCCACCAATCAGCATTAACCCCCTGCAGATTCCTTCCATTGGAAACAGATGCCCTCCCTGGACCCCGATGCAAATGTTGGTGGGCCTCAGGCCCTCCGCCTCCTCACCCCACTCACTCCCTCACCACACACGGTTCTCCCAAGTCCAGAGATGATCCCCGGGCTCTCGGTCTGCAGGACGCAGGGCTTTATTTGGCCGGCTCTCTCAGCCACGTTTGCTGTCATAAAGCAGCCCCTCCTCTCGAGCAGCTCTGACGGCATCCGTGACCCCAGTCTTCCATTTTCCTCCCACTTCTCTGGCTGAGTCTCCTTTGCCTGCTCCTCCCCACAGCTGACCCAGTTCAGGAAACGGAAACATTAACTCAGCTACTGAAACCACGAGCGCAGGGTCATCCTCCACCCTCTTCCCCAGATTCCCGTGGTCAAACAATATCCCTTCTCAGTACCTCTCAATTTTAAACTTTTTTTCCCGTCACCACTTTCATTCTGCTCCCTCATCCACCATGTTTGTTATTGTTGTTGTTCAGTCGCTCAGTTGTGTCTGACTCTTTGTGACCCCGTAGACTGCAGATCACTAGGCTTCCCTGTCCCTCACCATCTCCCAGATCTTACTCAAACTCATGCCCATTGAGTTGGTGATGCCGTCCAACCATCTCATCCTGTGTCACCCCCTTCTCCTCCTGCCCTCAATCTTTCCCAGCATCAGGGTCTTTTCCAATGAGTCGGCTCTTTGCATCTGGTGGCCAAAGTATTGGAGCTTCAGCTTCAGCATCAGTCCTTCCAATGAATATTCAGGGTTGATTTTCTTTAGGACTGACATCCATCATGGCGATCACTGCCAGCTCTAAGTTTCTAAGTTGCATGACTCTTCAGTGGCTTCCTGCTGTCCCCAGGATGTGGTATTTACCCCTAACCTGGCTTGTGTGAAACTGCCCATCTGGCTCCTTGCCTCCAGTCTCTGTCTGACTACCTGCCCCCTCACTCCATGCTCTAGCTGCACTGTGCATTACCGAGTTCAAGGACAAAGCTAACACCGCGCTGGAGCCAGGGGCAGGCTGAAGATCTTAACAGACAGTTGTTGGGGCCACAGGCTTTCTCAAAGCAGTCTGGGCTGGGCATTGAGCAGCGCCAGGTGGATCTGGGCTCAGACGAGGGCCCAGCCAGTTACCACCCATGTGACTCACTTTATCTCTCTGAGCCTCAGTTTGCTCATTGACTAATGGAGAGGATGGTATCAGCTTCACAGGGTCATGTCAAGATCAGTGGTAATATTTCAAGCATCTCACATGGAATCCGACACAGGAGAGGCTCCTTGGATTGGAGAGGCTGTCTGCCCCTCCTGGGAGCCCAGTAGGTCGGCAGGATGACTTCCTGGTAACTGTCCCTCTGGCAGGACCAGGATGGCCAGCAGGTGGGTGTTTTTGTGAAGGAGCTAGCTCCCCTCCCTGACAGGGGTGGCCTCAATCGCAGGTAAGGTACCTATAGCACCTCTCCTGGGACCCTTACCGTAGGATTCATCGCTGTCGGAGGACTTGATGCTGATCAGGATATGCTGGTCCAGCAGGTACTCGGGGTCAGAGATGATGGGCTTCAGCTGCAGAGAGAAGGGCACAGGTTAGCACAGACAGGTGGGGGACAGGCTTGCCAGGGGAGCCAGCCCAAAGGGGAACGCGTGCGGTAAAAGGACATAGATGTTCTTCTTAAATTCGAATCTCTGCTTTCCCTGTCCAACAGAGCAGGAAGGTACCCATATGTCCACCCTGCCCAGCATGGTGGGGTTAACTTCCTTTCCGGCCTCTTAACCCCATCACACTGCACCTGGGGCCCTGGGGAGAGAGCCTGACCCCAAACATGCCTTCACCCACACCGCCTCCATTCCCTTCCCATACCCGCACACCCCATGATCAAGGCGGGGACGGGGCCAGGCTGATACTCAAACGTCTGAATGCACCCCACTCCCAACAAGAGTGCAGCCCTCCCCTAGGTCCCCCGTCCTGGGATGGAGGCTGCCATTTGAGGGGGCACCGCAGGGCCTGCCTTCCGTCTGGGAAGGAGGAAACCTGTGTCCTCCCGCAGGGGAGCTCCACCCGGATGCGCCTGGAGGGTCTTGTGGGCTGTTGGAGGGCAGCTCAGCAAGTGGCAGGCACAGACCCCAAGTTCCAGCCTGTCCCGGAGTCCCTGCTGGTGTGGCCGGGGGCACGGGGCAGGGCCGGGGACATGGGGAGGGGCTTTTCGAGGCTGCCTGCTCCTGCATGCTGGCTACTGCTTGTGACTTTCTCCCAGCTGAGGGCTGTTCCTCGTGTGGACCCCAACAGAGAGGGCCTAATAAAATGCTCACAGGCTACCCCCTTCCCTCCCCTCCACAGACACTGAGAGACCCCCTAGTGCGGGCCTCTGGGTCCATGCCGACTGATGGGATGGACTCTACTCAGAAAGCCCCAGAACAGGTGACCAGACACGGCGGTGGGAGCTCTGGGCCATTCTTGAGGCTCCAGTGCTGCCCCCAGAACTCAGTTCACCAACCGGCAGTGACCACTGGCTCAAAGTCAGCCCCGGGGCCAGGGTGCTGCTGAAGCAGGAAGAGGAGCCCCCCACCACCACCATCACTGGGCAGCAGGGGAAGTGGGAGGTGGAATCTGAACACAGAAAGTCTGAGAGGGACACGGCACCTCGTGGGGAGCAAGGAGCCTCATTAGGTGCCTCGGCAGGGTTGCAGAGGGTGAGGAGATGGGGGTGACAGAGGGGGGCCCCTGAGGTGCTGGGGGAGCAGAAGAGATGGAGAGCGAGGAGAGGGCCAGGAGCCAGGCCGAGGAGCTGACATCAGGGACCCCACCAGATTTAGGAAGGGGGGCCAGGAGCAGATGGGCACTCCAGAAAGACCCCTTGGCCAGTAGAGAGGGATGGAGCCCCCTGGGAGGTGGCAGTGGGGCAGGGAGGACGAGCCAGAGGCAGGAGGGCTGGGAGCGGGTCGCTGCGGGCACATGGGGACTGGGATGCTGACATCCTTCCCGACTTCACAGAAGTAAGAAACGCGCTGCCTGGGTACTTCCTGGGGGCAGCGGGAGAGGGTGAGGTGGGGCGGGGTGGGGGCTGAGCTGGGACAGCACCATGGAGCCCAGGGCCACCAGGACTTGGGTCCTGAAAACAGCACCAGACGGGGACTTCTGTCAGCTCCGCCCCAGCCTCTAGCGTGCAGCGTGCGCGTGTGCTCAGTCGTGTCTGACTCTTGGTGTCACCGTGGACTATAACCCCCCAGGCTCCTCTGTCCATGGGGTTATCCAGGCAAGAACACTGGAGTGGGTTGCCATTTCCTCCTCCAGGTGATCTTCCAGACCCAGGGATCAAACCCAGGTCTGCTGTGTCCCCTGCATTGGCAGGGGGATTCTTTACCACTAGTGCCACCTGGGAAACCCCAGCCTCTCGGAGGACTCCAATCCGAAGTATACCCAGACTAGAAGACCTCGGGACTCGGACATAGGTCTTGTCATGAGTGGTCCACAGGTCGGTCCAATCAACAGTTAAGGCCCGTGGGGGGAGCCCAGGCCCCTGAGACCTGCCTGCCCACACCAGCCTGAGGCCGTCCTTTAAAACTCACTTGGGACATCACATTCCAGGGAATCTTCCAGGGGAGCCTGAGACCCCTGCCCTCTGTGAAAAAACCTGCACGGCCCTGGACACTCCCTCTACGTCCCTCTCCCTACTGATAAAGAAGCAGGGTCCTATTCCACACGTCTCCAGAGTGAACACCAGACATGTCCGTCATCAATGTAATATCACCAAAGCACTGCTGGGTCCCAGTTTCCTGTAATAAAGACAACTGTGTTCCCACTAAGGTTGCCTGCAATTCTATCCTCTGCTTGTTGGGGGCTAAGGACAGGTCAGGTTCTCTGTGCATCCAGAGCCAACACACTTCTGTCTATTCCTTCATGTGATCTTCGGAGCCAGGGCTGAACAGAAGGAACACTGCAGGGGACCTGGGGCCTCAGGCTGTGGGTCCTGGGTCTGTCACTGCAGCCTCTTGTCACACCATGAACAAGCCTCTCTGGGACTTGCCTCCTTTCCTCTCTGTAAAATCATGTGGTCAGACGACACACCCTCTAGACCCTTTCCATGATCCATCAGGGGAACTGAAATCTATCTAGGAATACTGGGGCCACTAGGTGTGGGTGAGAGTTGGCCCATAAAGGCTGAGCTCCGCAGAATTGATGCTTTTGAACTGTAGTGCTGGAGAAGACTCTTGAGAGTCCCTTCGATTGCAAGGAGATCAGAACAGTCCATCCTAAAGGAAATCAATCCTGAATATTCATTGGAAGGACTGATGCTGAAGTTGAAGCTCCAATACTTTGGCCACCTGATGCGAAGACCTGACTCATTAGAAAAGACCCTGATGCTGGGAAAGATTGAGGGCGGGAGGAGAAGGGGACAATGGAGGATGAGATGGTTGGATGGCATCACCGACTCAATTGAGATGAGTTTGAGCAAATTCTGAGAGATAGTGAAGGACAGGGAAGCCTGGCATGCTGCAGTTCATGGGGTTGTGAAGAGTCAGACAGGACTGAGTGACTGAACAGGAACAGAAGGTGCAGGCCCACGTTTAACTGCTGCTGGGAAGAGTGTCATAAACCACCTCGAAAGAGAGGCAGCCGCTTCTGCCAGGACAGAGCTCTGCCACTGGCCAGCACCTCGGCTGATGAACACAGAATCATTTCTGTTCTCGAGTTACCTTTGGGAGGGTCTCACCAAACTTCACCACCAACTCCCCTTCGCTTCCTTCTTCATTTTCTCCTTCCTGACTCTTGACGAAACCTGTCAAGGAGAGAAGGCAGGTTTTCAGAACAGCATAAGAACCAGACAGAGAAGACTCCTGGGGTAGCTCCACCAGGACCAGGGAGGACACCCACCCTCCTCTTTTATCTGTTGAGGCCACAGCATCATTGAGGAGCCAAGCTCTCTGGAGATTCTGTTTTGGTTCAGGGGATGGTCATTTGCCAACACTGTCTAATTATTTTTAGGAGACTCAGAGGTTCCCCTCCCTCTCGGCTCCTCTTTGCCACAAACCAGGCAATGGAGGAATCATCACATCATAGGCGAGGAGATTAGGAAATAGGATGGCTCTGGCTCATCCCACGCCACTCAAGATAACAGCCTTTTGAAATGCTAATTTAAGCTTCCCAACATGCTGTTTCCATAGAAATGTATGCAAATGTCTCGATAGTTTATTAAAAACACCCGCACAAAAATCCTCGTCATTTTTGGAAGTGCTATGCCCTTGCTCGGTGAACTGGGACCCGGGGAGACTTCAGGGAGAAGGCGGATCTGTCACCAGGAGGGGAGCCCAGGCGGTCTGCGGAGGAAGGGAGGTGGGACGGCACTGCAGCAGGTGGCCCATGTCTTGTTCCCAGTTTCTGGAACCATCTGTCATCCCGTCACACAGGGCCTGCTATTGCGGGGTTGACTCCCCACTTCCTAGTCCAGGCCATCTCCGTGGGGAGAGCTAGAAACCACACAGACCGCATCACCCTGGAGTGGCTTTGGACAATATGCCTAGAAACGTCACCTAGAAAGACTGTTTCCTAAACCCAGTCGTGTGCGAACTGCTCCTGGCTGACGGGAGGCTGTCCATCTCTAGCTCGCTTTCAGATGCTCAGACCGGCTGAGAAAGACATCTGAGAGGTAGGAAAGAGGAGGGGACCCTGGGGAAGAACAGGTGATGACCAGCAGCTGCCCCATCCTGGCGCTGGCCTCCACGAGCTCTGGACCTTTGCCCAGGCCTCTGTGGTTGCGCCAGAACCCCGGCTTGGGGGACCCACGAGTGGGCCAAACTCCACCTGGCGGGGTAGGCAGAGGATCCAGTTGCCCTGCTGCCCACCTGGTGCGTCTGTGCACCGGGGACCGCCCTGACCCTGGAGCAGCAGCATCGCAGGGGGCCCCGCGGTGATCGGGTGTCCTCTTATACTGTCCGCCTGCAGCCCAACTCTCTGACCCCCTCTCCACTGAGGCCCAACAGGAAGGCCTTCCCAGAGACAGAAGAGAAGCACCACCACGGACCAGGCTTTGGTGAAGGGGCCCTGCCGGCGTCCCCGCAGAAGGAAGTTAGTTAAGCGAGCACGTACTCTCCAAGCAGCTGGAGTGGAACTCCAGGTAGAATTTGGTCTGGGACTTGGTCTTCAGTGTAGCGTAGCACTCGAGGAACTCGATCTGCCCTTGGCTGTCGGTAGTCCCGGGGCCTGGAACAGCGGAGAGCAGAGGTTCGGTTCCACAGTGTGTCCAGAGACGAAGCGCTTCGATCCAGCCCCCCTCCTCCCCTGCAGCACCGAGCTCCCTCCTCACGTCCAGGGTCTAAGTGGAGGGAGGGTGTCCCCTGAAATCCCACCCCACACTGGTAACAGCCTCTCTGATGAGTCCAAGCTCGTGCAGGGCAGAGAGGGAAGAGTTCTATGCTCAGCTTTGCCACCAAAGCTGTGCGGGCCCCGGGCGGCCTCCCTGGGGGTTCCGGCAAAGGGGGCTGCTAGATGCCCAAATCTCTCTGGTTTCTAAGTTCACGGAGTGAGGCAGGTCTGCCCTTCCTTCCAGACACGGTTCCTCCTTTCCTTACTCGGAGCTCCCTACGCTCACCGGTACCCAGGTAATTTGTATGTGCAGTCTTCCTATAGATGATGCTTTTGTGAGTGTCCTGAGACTGACTGTGAGCAGTGTCCCGTCCTTCTGTACAAACTCTGAGCCACTTGAGAGAAAGGACACTCCCCCCATCCCTCCCCTCCTTCCTGCTTTCCTTTCTTTCTCCCCTTGATTGAAGACTGACTGACAAATAGAATTGTGTATATTTAAAGTGAACAGCAGGCTGAGCTGATACACACAAACACTGTGAAATGATTTCCAAGGTCAAGATAATGACCCTCCTCATCTCACATAATTAACTGTTCATTCATGTCTTTTGATAAGAATGCTTAGGACCTTCCCTCAGCAGATTTTAAGTGTACAAGGCTGTATTATTATCTATAGTCATCATGTGGAATATCGCAGCCCTGGAACTTCATTCATCTTATAACTGGAAATCTGTAACCTCTGACTGACCTCTCCTCCCCCTCAACCTCACCAGCTCCTGGCAATCACCACTATACTCTATATGAAACTGGCATTTTTTAATAAAGCCCTCACATATAATTGACACCATATATATATCTTCTACTTGTTTCTCTGTCTTATTTCACTTAGCTTTCCTCTTTTTTTTTAAACACCCAGCACCAAGGCCATGCTCTGCTTAAGCAGACGTTAATCCCGGTCATCGGGGTTGGTGAACATCTACTGTGTGCTGAGTTGCAGTGGATGGAGGGCAAGGCTGACTCTGGGGATGGAATGAGGGTCCTCACCAAGCGTGTGTTGTATGGGCTGCTTTATCAATGCTGCAGGAACTCAGGGAACAGAGAGAGGAGTGGGAACCAGCAAGAGGTGGAAGATTCTGGAAAGGCACGGAGTTAGGAAGGAGACGACGGGACGGTGGGTCAAGGCGTGTGTGGAGAGCGTAGGTCACATAGCTGGAGCCATGGATGTCAGTCCAGCAGCCCACGGGCAAGAGGGTCTCAGGAAGACGGGGTTCTAGCCTCATTGACAAGAAGGATGAGGAGGAAACCAGGCTTTTCCCACCTGTGTTAGGCCTTGCACTCAGCCCTCCTAAATGAGCCCTCACTGTCTGCTGGCCGTGGAAGTGAGGAGTGGGCAGAGGAGGTGACAATATGGCTTCTGGTCACCCAGGCCCAGGGCTGGACACACCGCAGACAACATCCAGGTCTCTGCTTGGATGAGGCTGGCTCGGCAACCACGGCTAAGGTGGATTATTTGCAAAATTACCTGCAGAGCTATAGAGTATTATTTACTCCAGTATTTCCTCAGACGCAATCATCTGCATCCCATCTTCACAATTTTTACTGCCTACCACGCACCTGTCCTAATATTGACTTAACATTTCCTTTAGACTCACTTTAAAACCTTAGATAAATGCATTTAAATAAAAGAGTACATCACAAGACTAAATGGAAAACCAGCGTTGCGTGCCTTACACAGAAGAGTCGCCTTTAAAGCATATTAAGATAAATGCATTACTAATAAGTGTTCGTCCATGTCCCACCCAGGATCGTCTTTGGTGACATCTTTGCGACCTGTGCCACATCTTGGGAACCACTTATTTTTCCCAATTTTAAAGACTGTATTAAAACTGAGGCTTTCAGAAGCTGGCACGCTTGCCAAAGAGAGAAAGAACACACTCTGGACTGAAACCATGGTGCGGTTTGGACATGAAGGGACCCGATGTGTGGACCGTGGGCTTGCCCAGAAGGATGAGCCTTCAGCCCTCCTGTCTGCACGGAGAAGAGAGGGACAGACACTCCGCCACCACTTACCATTCTTGGAGACAAACTGGGAGGTGACTCCTGCCTCAAATGTGGCGAAAACGGGGCTGTGGTCACTGGTCATGATGTCACTGGTGCTCCCTGCAGGGGAGGGAAGGGATTTCTGAGCAGAGGAGGAGAGATCCTTCTGGTCGTGCCAGGGATGGTGAACGCATGCCAGAAATCAACTGACGCTCACAGAAGCCTCACAAGTTTCATGGTTTCATATGGCTGTTCCATTACCTTCCACAACCATGCTTGAAAGTCTCAGTGAAAGCCTGTGACCCTCTCCTCCATGGCTAAATATGCCTGTAATAGTTTTTTTTTTCCTCCTAAAGACTTGTGAGTTTTTAAATATATAGATTGCTGTGTGTGTGAACTGTGGAGGTTTTCTTATGGTCTAAGCACTTTGCTGCCTTGATGAGGGGCTCAGGGCGCAGAGTAGGATGGGGACTTAGGGTCACTGAGCCCATCACTGTCCCCCAACTCACAATGCCTCTGGAGAGTGTGGAGGTGATGGAAGAGTAGACATTGAGTACAGATGATTCTTTTAAGGAGCCTGGCACTCAGATGAGACGTGAAGGCAGCAGAGCTTGTTTAGAGGGGATAAGAGAAAGAGCAGAGGGTCTAGAAGTCTAGAGTTCTAAGTGCTTGTGATAGAGTTATGTGGAGACGTTTGGCTGAGTACTCAGGGCTGGAGATTTTATCTTCTCCTCTGGAGTCAGGATGTTAGGTGGTAACAGAAGCCACAAAGATGTCTGGGGTTCAGAGGGAAGACATGAAGGATGACAGGCCAATGACAAGACACACCCAGCATTAGTGGGCAAAAGGACACACAGCACGGGAGACTGAGAAGACAATGAACAGAGATATATCCTTCTCAGTAAAGCATGTACAAATCAGCCAAAAAGAAAAGAGATAAATATACCATCCCTCCAACAACCAAAGGGAGTGGGCAGAAAATTTACAAGAGAAATATAACAGATGTCCAATAAACAGGAAAAAAAAAAAGGCTCACTGGCAAACAACCATCAGAAAGACAACTTTTGAGAACTTCCCTGGAGGAACAGTGGATAGGCATCTACCTGACACCGCAGGGGACACGGGTTCGATCCCTGGTCCGGAAAGATGCCACATGCCTCAGGCAACTAAAGGCCAAGAGCCACAACTACCGGGCCCTTGTGCCACAACTCCTGAAGCCCGTGTGCCAAGAGCAGCGCTCCATGACAAGAGAAGCCACCGTATGAGATAACCAAGGACTGCAACGAAGACTAGCTTCTGCTCACAGCAACTAGAGAAAGCCCACGCATGGCATCGAAGACCCAGGACAGCCAAATATAAATTAAAAAAATAGTGAAATCTTTTTTTTTTTCTTTTTTCAAAAAGACAACTTGAAACAACAAGGAGATGGGTGGAGAAAGAGAGAGAAGAAGCAAAATGGTGGGGAGGCTGGGACTAGGGGTGAAGGAGGGCATGCAACAAAGGGTTTAGGTGAGAAGCTTAGCTAGGCCAGGAGGAGGGCACCCCTTACTGAGACAGAACGGAAGGGGGAGGTGGCACCCCCATTTACAACATGCTTGGCCACTGGCAGGAAGAAGTCAGTGAGGGTCCCGTGTTGTGTGAAGCAGGAGATGAGGGAAGGGGGGCAGTCAGGCCACGTGTGGGGCTAGAGATTTGTAGTGGAAACAGAAGAGCAGTTAAAGGGTGGACAAGCAGACTTTTTAAATTGTTCTTTTACAATATTTTTAGATGTGGGGGACTTCCCTGGTGATTCAGTGCCTAAGACTCTGAGCTCCCAATGCGGGGGACCCACGTGAGATCCCTGGTCAGGGAACGAGATCCCACAGGCTGAAACTAAAAGTCCGGCACACAGCAAACCACGTTGAAGAGCCTGTGTGCCACAACCGAGACCCAGCACAAATAAATAAATATTAAAACATATTTTAGATGCGTATTGAGCACGACAGCATCAGCACCAGAGTAACTGCTTGAAACCTGGGAGGTGGCCTCCCAGTGACCATGAGCCCTGTGGGTCCTGCCTCCCTCGGTGACTTCCTTGGGCCAAGAGGACATCAGTGAATGTGAAGCAAGCAGAGACCAGGCAAGCGCTTCCACAGCTGGGACTGGCTGCCAGGAATCCCGGGACCCAGGCAGCAGCAGCCTGAACCAGCCTGCAGGCTGGGAGCGGATTTTTCAGATAGATGTTACGCAGCCAGAGATAACTGATGCTTACTATCGATGTCACCACCAGGGGGCCCAAGCTCAAAGTTTACCCCCATTTCCTGCTTCTGGACATTCACCCCCTTTGCTTTCCCAATTTCCTGTCACTAAACCCTCCTCAGCATGCCATGACTTATCGTCAGCAAAACGCCCGACCTCTTCCCCTTCCCCTTCATGTGCAAACCTGGCCCTTCCTGGAAGACCCTGCAGCCTCCTAGGTGAGGTCTGGCTTTCCTCCCCTTCCCCACATGGCCCAGACCCTGGGCAGGAATGCAGGGGCAGCTGTGTCCTCCCAGCTCCTCTATGCTGCTTCCAGACCAGTCTCCCTCCTTCTTTCTAAAGACCTCCATGATGGGCTTGTTTTGAATGCCAAGTTCAGGCTCAAAAAGCGGGAATGCCACAGGCCACCACTTTCTCCACAGAGGCTGGTCACAGAAGGCAGACTCGAGAGGTGGCAGGACTCAAGGAGCTGCAGGACGAGAGACAGACATCGCATAGAGAGGACCGGGGTGACAGCTGCTGGCAGCAGGGTTCACAGGCCTGGAGAGTACGGGTGTAAAGAGGCATGAGGAGGGGATGTGGAGCCTCTGTAGGTTTAGAAGCAGAATACTCCCTTGGCTGTGGCTGTGGGTTGCCTTTACACACACCTAAAGGTGAGTGAAGTCCCTTCTGGGGACAGAGCTCAAAGGCCAGGGGACCCCAGGGCACGTGCCTTGAACTAGCCCAGGGTAGCTGCTCTGGTCCCTCTGGCGCAGCAGGAGGCACGCACAAAAGAGAGGAATGGAAATCTGGTCACCTGTGTGGGACCTGAGCTGAATGTGGGGATTTGCTGGGCCCACAGAGGGTGCTGACTCATTGGAAAAGACCCTGATGCTGGGAGAGATGGATGGCAGGAAGAGAAGGGGACGGCAGAGGATGAGATGGCCGGATGGCATCACTGACTCAATGGACATGAGTTTGAGCAAACTCCGGGAGCTGGTGATGGACAGGGAGGCCCGGTGTGCTGCAGTCCATGGGGTCACAGAGAGTGGAACAGGACTGGGCGACTGAACTGAAACAACAGCAGCAGCAACAACAGAGGGTGGGAGCCTTGAAGGGGGCCACTAGCAAGACCCCCACTGTGGGGGTGAAACAGGGCTGGAGAGCTTTTCCATAATTATTTAATACTGAATCTCATGCATTTTTCAACAATGTAATCCACATCTCCCCAAATGCATGTGTGTATACTCATGTATTAGGTTGAACCATATGAATGAACCAATAGTTGACTATTTTTGACCTATGGAAACACCACTTCCATGTGGTTTAAACCTAATAGACTCTCTTCACAAAAATAAATCTAGATTTATTTTTAAAACTGCTCCCTAATTCAAATGTTTCCCAAACCAGGAAATATTTACTATGTTGCAGCCCAAGACCAGACAGGATACATCGTCTTGTTGAGGTCACCTAACTGGAGCTCCAGGGAGTTCTCCCAGTTTACAGATGGATGGACTGCAGCCCTTTAACTTAGGGAAGTGAAACCTCTTGACTTGCTACTCACCGTAGGACTGACATACCACGTGTACCAGGGGGTAAGACTTCCAGAGGACTCGGTCACACCAGGAAGGCAAATTGTACTTCATCTGCAAGTCAAAGTCAAGGTTTTGTAAAATGCTATCTAATAGATAGCTAGTTAGCTAGCTAGCCAGCTTTCTAGCTACAGATATAGATAGATAGATTTAATGCTAGCATAGCCTGGAGGTAAAAAAACTGACAAGACCATTGTACTCTAAGATATAAAAATTCAGGCCAATCTCTTTCATGAGCATAAATATGAAATATTTACAGTATTAGCAAATCAAATTAGCAATATATATTAAAAGATAATATACCATTACCAACTGGATTTATTCCAGAACTGCAAAGGTATTTTAATATGGAAAATCATTCAATGTAATTCACTATATTAACACAGTAAAGAAAGAAAATCATATTGCATCCATAAATAAAGAAAAAGAATTTGACAAAATTTCATATCCATTCAAGATTAAGTATATATATTAAAGAATAGAAGGGAATTGCCTTAATCTGATATAGTATTTGCAAAACAAAGCAAAAACTAAACTACCCCTTATACTATTTAAGGCTTTTACTCTGAGATTAAGAATGAATCATGAATGTCTGCTATTCCTATTTTTAGTCAGCATTACCAGGTCAAAAGCTAAGGATCAGAAGAAAGAGCAGATACCACCAACTCTAGAATCATGAGTGACATAACCATTTTCCATCCCTATTTTATGCCCCCAACATTATTCCACACCCACTGTTATCACAGCACCTAAAGAATTTGATTATATTTACTTGCAAGTTGGTTTCCATTAAGTGATTTAGAAACTTTTTGAAAAATAGGAATCTTGTTGACTCTGCTATAATCCAGAATGTGACCCATGGACTATTAATGTTTGAATATTTTATTAAATAGTAATGTCCCCTAAAGCTCCTTGATCAAGTTACTATTGTAAAAAAAAAAAAAAAAAGCATGCTACTTTTAAAAGAAATCATAAAAGAAGAGATTAACTCATTGCATCTGTATTCCTTGGGTTCATCTGCTGCTGGGTCTTTATAGAATTCCCCCAGAAGTGGTTTTCAACTCTTTCCACTTGCCTTAAGTCCTGGCTCTATGTCCACGACCCACAGTTTCAGACATCTACACTTTAATGAGATGCACCTGGCTGTACTCTCTTACCTAGTCTGCTCACTATTTCAGAATGTCTTGTTGCTTTATATTCCCTTACTTTTTTGGACTCAAATGAACCCCTCTACCTGATTTTCAACCCAATCTCTGCTTATTTTCTCCAACAATTTACTTTAATAACACACTCTAGCTACCCTTCTCCCTTCCCTCATTCATTCACCATCTATCCAGGCACACATCCATCCATCCACTTACCCACCCATCCACTTACACATCCAGCCCTCACCTACTTATCCATCCAGCCATCCACCCATCCACTTACATACCTAATCATTCAAATAATATGTACTATGACAAGCCGTCTCCAAGATACACTGTGAGCAAGAGGTCTGTTGGGTGTCAAAGATAAGGCAAACTGGCAACAACAACCCTCCTTAATGAATATCCCCTTTCCTTTTAAATTCTAGCTCTTTCTCCTCTGCATGCTAAGTCACTTCAGTCGTGTCTGACTCTTTGCGACCCCGTGGACTTCAGGCTGCCAGGCTTCTCTATCCATGGGATTCTCCAGGCAAGAATCCTGGAGTGGGTTGCCATTTCCTTCTCCAGGGGATTTTCTTGACTGAGGGATCAAACCCACATCTCTTACATCTCCTGTGTTGGCAGGTTGGTTCTTTACCACTAGTACCATGCCTGCAAACATATTTCTCATCCTAAAAGAGCCTATCCCTGACACCTCCTTCAATTACTTTTTTCTTCTTTTTGCCCTTTTTCTTTCAAGAATGTTCTCTTTTCACTGCCTCTATTTCCAGACTGCCCGTTACTCTTTCCTAACTTGAGGTATATACAACCTGGTCTTCCCAGGTGGCGCAGTTGGTAAAGAATCTCCCTGTGAATGCAGTAGACGCAAGGGACTTGTTGGATCCCTGAGTCGCGAAGATTCCCCTAGAGGAGGAGATGGCAACCCACTTGAGTATTCTTGCCTGGAAAATTCCATGGACAAAGGAGCCTGGTGGGGCTACAGTCCATGGGGTCACAACTGAGCACACTCACATATACAACCTACATATAGTAGAGTGTGGTAACCTATGCTGTACAGCTTGGGGATTTTTTTACATCTGTATATGCCCATTTAACCACTACCTAGATCAAGCTGTAGAAAATGTCTATCACCCCTAAAGGTCCATTTGTGCCCCTTCCTTGTCAATACTACTGCCTCTGAGGGGTAAACACTCAGAGGTTTACCTGTGACCAAGGTTTCCCCACTGATTAATTTTGCCCACTCTTGGATCTATCAGTGGCCTCATTCAGTACACAGTCTTTTGTCTTTGGCTTCTTTCAACCTTCTTCATCCTGTTTCTTGTATAAATTTGTTTTCATTTTATTGCTGCAATTGTACTCCACTGTATGTATAGATCACATTCATCTAGTCTACTGTTGCTGGAAATAGAGCTGTTTCCAGTTTTTGGACATTATAAACAAAGGCGCTGTCAATGTCCTTGTATCTGTCATTGGGTGAACAAATGCACTCCTTTCTCTCGGGTGTGCACCAAAGCACAACTGCTGAACAGGGTAGGTGCACGTTCAGATTTCAGAGATGCTGCCAAACTGTTACTTCTTAACACTACAGTTCTCAGCACTGGCTGCTCTGCAGAATTATTGGTGGAGCTTTACAAAGACCTAGAGAGTAGGGCCCCACCCCTGATCTACTGCATCAGAACCTCTGGCGAGAAGGTGGAAACATCTGTGTTTCTGAAAAGACTCACCAGTGATTCCCCTGCACATTCCGGGTGAAGAGCCGCTCTGACCCCCTTGCAGTCCGGAACTTACCCCCAAGACTCTAAGTCAAGGGACTTCCCTGGGGATCCTGTGGTTAAGAATCCACCTGCTGATGCAGCAGACAGGAGTTCGATCCCGGTCTGGGGAGATTCCACATACCTCACAGCAGGCCAGGGTGCCATGACTGCTGAGTCTATACTCTAGAGCTCATGATCCACAGCCAGAGAAGCCACCACAGTGGGAAGGCTGCACACCACAGGCAGAGAGAAGCCCCACAGGCCCCAACTGCAGAACGTCCACTAGCAGCAACGAAGTCCCAGCGCAGCCGAAAGACAGAAAAACCTCTATGGCAACTGTTCTTTTAGTGTCCACCCAAACCCCTGAACCCAAGTCCAGCTGCTTGCTCAGGGCTCCTGTGAATGTAGCTGTTCACCTTGGCTCACACACTCCACGCTGCTGACCACCGAGCCTGGCAAGTCTCTCAGCCTGGCTTCTGTGATGCTTTGGGCTGTCTGCTTGGTCCTCTAACCATCTACACCCACTTTTTCTGTCTCCTTTCTCGTCTCTGCTTCTCCCTCCCCTCTCTGGATGGAAGTGACCCCAAATCTGCCCATAGCTCTTCTATGTTCATCATCCACGCACTCCTTGGCAACCTCACCTATTCCCATGGATCTGACCATCTTCTCTGGGCAGACAGCTCCCAGATCTACAATCCAGCCCTGGCATCTTGCTTTAGCATCAGTCTAGCATTCTTAACTGCCCTCTGGATGTTTTCTTTGGGATTTTCCACTCACGCTACACAGTGAGTCTGAAAGCAAGCTCAATTTTTCCCCTCAGAGCCAGCTCTGCCTTTGGATCTCACAGTTTGTACTAACGTCAGTCAGATGGATCAATATATCCTGCTTTTCTTCTTTCACTTTCACCGTTTCCCCTCCTGCTTCAGGCCCAGTGATTTCTCAGCGGGAGCCTCCTCGTTGGTCCCCCGGGTCACCCTCATCCTTTACACTGATGCAGACCGGCCTTCTCTGTGTATCACTGTGATGCTGCCAGCCTTTCAGGGGATCTTGTAGTGGCTTCCTGAACCAGGTGCCCATCTAACAGGTGACAAAGCTTCGCCTGGCATCAAGGACCTTCCTCTCTGCCATCTCAGGCCCCCGTCTCTTTCTCCTCATACTCAAGTCCAACTAGACCATCCCCTCACCACCTCCAAATGTACCCCCATGGGCCTGCCCCAATGGTGCCTTTAAACCAGATGAGCCCAGCCACACTCGTCTGCCTTTAAGCCAGAGGAGCAGCCGGTGAGCACCTCACGAGGTGTCCTGCCTGCCCCAGGTGTCAGCCTCCTTGTGGAAGCAGTCCTGGGTCTGCGCTCTTCCTCTCTGCTTTTCCCCCCTCTAACTCCTGCTTTGTTCAGGCATCTCCCCAACTCTTGGCCTTTCTCTTCTACTTCCATCCAGTCTCCTACCTGCCCCTGAGCCCAGCTGTTGCCCAGAACGCTCTCCATTTCCCCAGGCCTCATGTGGCTTGGGAAGCTCCCCACTGCAGCACCCCAATCCCCCAGAACCCAGCACAGGGCTGGTCGCCCTGGACCGGCTCCCAGAAGGTGATGGGCGCCAGAATTTCCTGCCTCGGCATCTACTCTGGCAACCCTTCCAACCTGAAGTGGCTCAGCCCCCGCTCAGCCCTTGTCCTGCCTCTTTGTTGAAACCCCAGTGCCCTTCAGGCACCACAAAGCCCCACTTCAAGAAGCCTCTCGGATCCTTCCCTGCCCTGGTGATCATTTCCCTCTGTGAGTATTCCTCACAGTATTGGGCATCGCACTGTACGCTGTCTCTGGTTAGGGCTTCCCTGGTGGCTCAGATGGTAAAGAATCTGCCTGCAGTGCAGGAAGAAGATCCCCTGGAAAAGGGAATGGCTACCCACTCCAGTACTCTTGGCTGGAAAATCCCATGGACAGAGGAGTCTGGTGGGCTACAGTCCATGGGATCACAAAGAGTCAGACCTGACTGAGTGACTAACACTTTCACTTTCTGACTAGCTGTGTCTTTATCTTGTCTTTCCTACTATAAACTCTTTGAGGGCAGACATTTAACTCATCTTTGATCTCCCACCACCTAGGACAGTGCCTAACCCATCACAGGTCATTGGTAAATAACTGTTGAACAAGAATGAATGAATGCTTTATAACAGTTTCCTCACTGTTCCATCGAACACAAGTGGTCTCATAAGATATTAACTGACATTTCATGACCAACTGAATTTGGCACGTGAATTTTCCCACAGAGAACCATGTGCTCATAAACCTGTAAAGGTACTGATAAGTCTTGAAGCAAGGAAGCTAAGGTAATGATGATTCACTTGGTAGATTAGCAAATATATTTGAGTACAGGATTTTAAAGAGACAGAAAATATGCAAACAGCTCATACAGCTTACCATAAAGCAACCCAAATAACCCAATCAAAAAATGAGCAGACCTAAACAGACATTTCTCCAAAGAAGACATATAGATTCCCAATAGGTACATGAAAAGAGACTCAATATCACTAATTATTAGAGAAACACAAATCAAAAGTACGAGGTATCACCTCACACTGGTCAGAATGACCATCTTTATTTTTAAAAGTCTACAAATAAGTGCTGCAGAGACTGTGGAGAAAAAGGAATCCTCCTACACTCTTGGTGGGAATGTAAATTGGTGCAACCACTATGGAGAACAGTGGGGAGTTTCCTAAAAAAACTAAAAATAGAGTTGCCATATCATCCTGCAATCCCACTCTTGGGCATATATCTGGAGAAAACTCTAATTTGAAAAGTTACATGCATTTCAGTGTTCACTGCAGCACAACTTACAGGAGCCAAGATGTGGAAACAACCTAAATGTCCATCAGCGGATGGATAAAGAAGATGTGGTATACAGTCACACACACACACACACACACACGCACATGTGTGAACAGCAGCATCGTGAGCCAGCTCCTTGCAGTGGACATGTCTGTTTGCCCAGCCTCTCCTTAGGGGAGTTTCCCCTGTGACACGGTCAACATAGCATTTCTACTGCCCTTTCCTTTCTTGTTACCTAGTGGATGAGGGTTCGCTTCACTTCCTGTTCATCTCTATGGGATGGACAAAGGAGGGTGAGATGTGCAAGGCGGGTGGAGACGGAGGACAGCAAAGGACTCACCCCCGTGGCTTTCTGCTTAGTGTAGGCATATTTGTCCCGAGTCATTCTTTCAAAACGATAGGTGGGTGCGAATGTGATTTCTTCTTCCTCTGAAATCAAACAAAACGGTGGTTTCAGTTTTGACTTCCCATGTTTCACATCTGGGCAAGTTTCTCTCTATTCCAGGCATCACTCTTGCCTGTCTGGTGAGGATGTTTGGGAAAAAAGGAGACAGGATGATGGAGGGAGGGGGCCCACGAGAAAAGGACAGTGGTGCTCACCAAAGTGCAGGAAAACCTTCTGCTCCTTCCTCTCCATGAGCAGCTGATCGTGGGACAGGAGGTCTGCATACTGCTGCTGCTTGATCTTCTGAATGATGGTTTCTGCCTCCTGGAGCAAAGACATGGCCGGGCCACTGGTGAGACGACTCATATGGAAAGAGGCACATCACCCACCTGCCTGCCTGCCACACCAGGACTCTGAGCCCCGGAAGCTGCCCCAGACGCTGGTTCTAGGGATGTCAAGCTGGTGCTTATTTACATTCAACCATTTAATAAGGAAAACCCTGCAAGCGTAGTGAAGTATCAACTCAATAACAGAAGTTTCTGGCTGTTCTAAATTTGCAAAAGGACACTATTTTTGCACACGGACTTCTAGCATCCTTTTTATAAGACTTCCTTGGTAGGTATGTCTCCCTTGCTTTCTCACTGTCTCTGTGAGACAGCTTGTTCATAAGGCTATGAAAGGATCTGAGACTCTGGCCCCTGAATCTGTCAGCACCAGGCCTCTGTGATCTGGGCTCAGACTCTGAGAGTCGCCATGATGTTGGTGGGCTGTGCCAGCCTTGGGACCCAGCTGTCCTCTCTCCCAGGATTTATGTTACATCCAAACTCTGGCAGATGTACTGGCTGACCCTCTGGGGAGTGAATGGCTAGGATGGCCCCTAATTGTGAAGGGTCAGGATCTGTGGGGGCCCTGTCCACCCCATCCCCTCTGCCTGCTCAGTCAGGAGGGAGAGGAAGAATTCTCATGAAGCATCTTGTGAGGGAGGGACGGGCTGGGGAGGGTGAGGAGGGCGCAGATGGGCCAAGAGCCGCTGTGGTAGCAGAAGGCCAAGGAGGTGCGGGACGTGGGATGCCTGGGAATGCATTCTGGAGCAGAGCCAAGGCCCAGGTCCAATCCCAACTGTCAGAGATCTGTGGCCGACCCACGGCCATTCTCTCAAGCCACTTGTGCTCTCGACTATAAAATCAAGTCTGTCTCCACCGTCCCCTCCCCCTGCACAGACACCAGTGCAAAGGACTCCTGTTACACAGGGAACAGATAGGTGTGGTTCTGCTCCCAGGCCTGGCCTCTGCCCCCTCTTTCAGGAGTACAAAAGTGACTGCATCTCATTCTTATCACATCCAGGGGCCACGCCAGTCCACCCCTTCCCACGGAATCCTTTGCCTTCCCCAAGGAAGCAAGGCTGTCTATGCCAGGGGACCTCCCTTGACTGCTGCTCACTGGATGGGCGTCCAGCTTCAGGATGTCTTCCTTAGGGTGCCTGGTGAACCATGGTTTGGGGAGAAAACTGAGCTGGTCCCCACAGACTTCAGCCTTTCCTTGGGATCTGTGACTGGCAAGTTGAGAGGCTGCTGCTGGTCAGCTAGGGCACCAGAGGGGCAGAGAGGTGGTAGGGAGGGGTGGCCAGAACAGATGTGTGGGAAGTAGGTGTGAGCAGAAAGCGAAAGTCGCTCAGTTGTGTCTGACTCTTTGCGACCCCATGGACTATACAGTCCACGGAATTCTCCCGGCCAGAATACTGGAGTGGGTAGCCATTCCTTTCTCCAAGGATCTTCCCAACCCAGGGATCGAGCCCAGGTCTCCCACATTGCAGGCAGAGTCTTTACCAGCTGAGCTACCAGGGAAGCCCAGGTTGAGCAGAGGTGAACGGTAAAGAAAGGCAGTGGTTCCATCGTTGGAACAGTGTCGAGTCTCAGGGGAGTGGCCCCTCTGGACCAGCTCGGTCCGTGTGTCTCCATGACCCTCCGCCCTGAGCCAGCTCAAGGGAGCCTCTGTCCTGTGCAGCCCCAGCCCTGGGCAGAGAGCCCCTCACCCAGGTGGGCAGCTCCACACGGTAGTTGAGATCCCCGAGCCAGAAGAGGTGGGTGAAGCGGTGAGTGATGTTAAAGGAACTCAGCTTCTTGTCTCCCAGGGCCAGAAACCGGAGAATATTCATATAGTTTTGGTTTCGCCTAATGAAACAAAAAAGCAGCCAGCTTAACACAGGGTTGTGAGTTCCCTACTCCACGGGCCAGGAAGTCAGAGGGGGACATGTGGGGAGGTGAGACTTAAGTCTCCTGCAACCACCCATCTGATGTGGTCCCTCGGCTAAACTGGGAATGCAGGGCAGGGCCCCGGGAGCATCCACTCTTCAGGGACTCAGAGTCATCAACCACCTCGATGACTCTGCATGACTGGGCCACAGTAAGCAAATCGGGCTTTCACCTGTGACGGTGCCCCGAGGAGGCTTTTCTCTTGAGAAGCAGAGTGGAGTCTGGGTGTCTCTGGGGTTAGTGACACAAGGAAGTGTCTGCTCTGTCCTCTAGGCAAGATTCACCCACACCCCTGTGCCACAGTTGCCTTTGATGAGACCATAGGAAAAGCCCTTTGGGGCCAACAGCGCAGGGTCTCGGCCAAGGGCTTACAGGGTTTAGGCGTTGAGGTCTGTCTGGGCAAATAACCCCAAAAGTTGCTCTTGGGAGTGAGCTCCATTACCTGAGTTTCTTTTCACTCCCTGAAGTCAGGTGGCTGTTAACAAATCCCAAGGAGGTTCCGTTGAACATGAATGACACTCCCACAGCTCCCTTGTTCCCTAAAGGGAGGGGAAAAGGGAGAAGTCAGACACCTGACAGGAAAAGCTGCCAAGTGGTGGGAAATGAGGGTGAAGCCACGCCACTCATCAGGAGAGAACAAGCATGGGGAAAAGTGGAAGTCAAGGATGAAGAGCAGCTTCATCTGGGGTGAGAGATGGCAGGGGGCAGGGACTGGGGCGGGGGGTGAGATTCCTCCAGGACAACAAGAAAATGGGGTGAACAGCCGGCAGCCTTGGGGTTCCTGGCAGGTCCCAGGGAGGAAGCTGCTGGTGTAAGTCATTCTGGCATCCTTCTCTAAGCGAGTGTGTGCGTGTGTGTCTATGTGTGTGTGTGTCAGTTGCCCCACAGGCCCAAGCAGGGCCATCAGAAATACTCGGAAACCTTGAGAAGGAGATGCAGAAGGAGGAGCTGGCGGCTGGGGTAGGGCTGACCTTGCCCCAGCAAACCCCAGCTTCCTGGAGAGGCCAAAACCTGCCTTGAGACCCGTGGTTCTCAGAGTGCGTTCCCCAGACCAGCAGCATCTGCACCACCGGGGAACTTGCTGCAAGTGCACATCGCAGGCCCTGCCCCGGATCTGCTGAATCAGAGCTTCGGGAGTTGTTGCTCGGTCGCAAAGTCTGACTCTTTTGTGACTCCATGGGCTGGGCAGTAGCCCTCCAGGCTCCTCTGTCCATGGGATTTCCCAGGCAAGAATATCAGAATGGATTGCCATTTCCTTTTCCAGGGGATCTTCTCAACTCAGGGATCAAACCTACATGTCTTGCATTGGCAGGTGGATTCTTTACCACTGAGCCACCAGGGAAGCCCTAAATATATTACATGGTTGTTGCTATTTAGCCACCAAGTTATACCAGACTCTTTGCGACCCCATGGACTGCAGCGCTGAAGGCTTCGCTGTCCATCACCATCTCCCAGAGTTTTCTCAGACTCATGTCCACTCACTTTGAAAGTGGGGGCCAGTAATCCCTGTCTAACAAGTCCTCAGGGTCGGGAGTTCGGCCAACACTTGTCCCACCACCAGCTAAGGATGGTTTGTACATTTTTAAATAGTAGGGGAAAAATCAAAAGAAGACTACTTTAACTAAATTGATATGAAATTAAAATGATACGAAATTCAGAGTCTATAACAACATTTTATTGGAATGCAGCTATGCCTTAGATAGAGTCCAATAGTTACGACACAGACAGCGTGACCTGCAGAGTCTGAATTATTTACTATCTAGCCTTTTAGAGGACAAGTCTGCCAGCCCTGCTCTAGGTGGTTCTGACACATGCCAAAGTCTGGGAACCGTCTCTGCTTATCATGGCAACTGTGAGATGTGCTGGTCTTGACTGAGATGGGCTGTGAGTATAAGAGACACAACAGAACTGTAGGCCTCCGTAGAAGAATGGACTGTAAATTATCTAATTAATCTTTAAATTGAATATCCACTGAAATGGTAATATTTTGAATGGATGAGCGCTGGTGGCTCAGATGGTAGAGAATCTGCCTGCAATGCAGGAGACCCAGGTCCAATCCCTGGAGGAGGGCATGGCAACCCACTCCAGTATTCTTGCCTGGAGAATTCCATGGACAGAGGAGCCAGTCAGGCTACAGTCCATGGGGTTGGGAAGAGTTGGACACTGACCAACACTTTCACTTTCATGAGGTTTGACTAGATATATTGTTAAGATCGACTTTCCTTGTTTCCTTTAATTTGGTACTCAAAATTTAAAACCACCCAGCTTGGGCGGGACGAGAGGGCCCTGGGCATGAGCCAGGCCTGGGCCTCCTGACCCAGGGCTCTCTCCCCTCTGCCCTGGCGATAACTCCTCTGCCCCCAGGAGGTCCCTCCTGTCAGCTTTCCCCCCAGCCTGGGGCCTAGGTTTAAGTCCCTTCCTACCACGTCCTTGTCACAGGGCCTTGGGCAGGTTTGGGAACATCACTGTAGCCTCCAGAGCTGTGTCTGTGAGTGGGGCTAACGATAGTCTCTGCCCCCACAGAGTGTTTGTATTAAATGATACACAGCAAGCACTTAGCACACACAGCCTTGCACCAGGTCCACCCTCTGGGAGGTCTCAGCTCTTCCACCAGTCAGCCAGCACCCACTGAACTCCTGTCCTGTGCTAACCACAGCTGGGAGCCATTTTAGGTGAGGGAAATGGGGAGAGATTGGCTACAGAGGAGAAAAGGAGGGGAGGGAAGCAGGGACTGGGAAATGGTGCAAGGGAAATCCCCTGCCTCCAAACTGCCCTCCGAGAACCATAAAACTCAAGACTGCCCGGGCCTGCTGCCCCCCTCTGGCCTTGTCCCGTCACCCTGTAAGGCTGAGCTCAGGGACCACAGGGCCTTTGCTTCGTTGCTCCTGCTGCGTGGTATGCTCCTCCCTTAAGGACACCTCCTCAGCCCTCTGACTTCTCGGAGAGGCCCCTAGACCCCCACCCACCTCAAGTAGCCCCTGGAGCCGCCCACCCTGCCACCACACACTCTTTGCCGGCACGCTCACTCCCCACCAACCCGCTGTCAGTCTGTCTGTCCAGCTGTGGGAGCAGCCCTGTGTACGGTGGACAGGAGCCTCGGGGGCCCAGCACCGTGCTGGGTGGGGCTGGGGGCACAGTCAGCTCCGTCCTGCAGAGGCGTGGTCCTGTCTTGTAACGGGAGGTCTGAGCAGGCTGTGGCCAGTGGCTGGTGGAGGGGGCCGCAGCCCCGGCAGAGGGGCTCGAGGACTAGAAGCGGGTTCCTGGGCAGCAGAGGGCGTGGGCGTCAGAGCCGGGCAGCTGCTGCCACAGGAAGGAAGGAGGACAAGTGGGTGTGGACACGGGCAGCCTGCGGTTTGTCAGCAGAAAGGCTGAGGGAGCGTTTCACGTTCAGTGGCAGCAGTTCTTCTATTTCCTGTCACCTCTGGGGCTCTGTCCTGTCCCTGACGCCAAGCCGCAGAAATCGTTGGCCTCACCCTCACCGCCACCACGGCCCCCGTGTGGGTGCACCTGCCCCCATGCACTCCGGGCCACTCACACACAGACCGACATACTCACGCTCACACACAGACGGACAGACTCACTCACAGACACACACAGACGGACAGACTCACGTTCAGACTAAGACTTCTCTTCACAGACTAAGACTCACACACACAGACTGACAGACTCACACTCACACACAGACTGAAAGACTTACACTAACAGACTGACAGACTCACAGTCACACAGACTGACAGACTCACACTCAGAGACTGACAGATGACTCACACTCACACACAGAATGACAGACTTACACTAACAGACTGACAGACTCCTCACACACATGCCGGGAGCCGTCAGGATGCCCCCTCACTCGGATGACAAAGTCACGAGACTGAGAAGGAAACTGCAAAGTGGATTTTCCTTCGGGGCATCCCAAGGCAAAGCCCCTCCTGGTATTTTTCTTGGGAACTTCTGTTTATGCTCATCTGTTTATGTTTTAGCTCATCTCAGATCAGTCCCAGTTAGAAAAAATTCATCCTGAGATAATTCCCTCAGACCTTATTTCCCTCAGAGGATCCGGGAAGGCAGATTCCCTTTCCCGGGGACTAAGGAGGAATAACGGACATTTAAATAGATTACTATACCTCCTACTAGTTACTGGGGAGTTTACCAAGAGTTCTCTGGGGGTCATGGCAAAGCCACCACCAGAATGGCTCGTACTTGGGTCACCTTTCCACATCCCACTTCCCCGACCACTCCACCGAGGAGGCTCCCTTCCTTGAAAAAACCAGACTGGAAATGGGACTTAGGAATGCTTATAACTGTGGCCAGCATAGTTGGAGACACCGATTGCTTTAGGGTAGTGTAGACATAGGAATTCCTTTTAGTAGTTGTAAGGTTAATAGGGTTTCATTGTTAAAGCAGTGCTGCTAAACTGTCTCTTTGTCTTCTTTTCTCTTTCCTTGTAAAAACCAATATAGGTTAATAGAATAAAACAGTTTCAAGCTTAAGCCCCTCTTTCTAGCTTCTACATAGTTGCACCTTGTCAGGGAACACTTGGCAGGAGGCTTCCTGTGTCAATCCCTGAATATTCAGAGATGAGTGGAGAGGCACACCTTTCCCTGGGACAAAAGAAATGCATACATTCTTAAAGTAAAGTAACCATTTACAGCCTTCTTCCCTCTCGGATATGGAAAGTGAGTTTTTACAACTCCCTCTCTTTGAGATAGATTCTAGCCCTATGTTTCCTGGATAAGTTGCAAGATTTTTATCTTTGCTGAAAAGGCTGTCTTGTAAGATAGTGTATATATGCCCACATTATGCTAAATAAAGATATGCTAGAGACATTCAAACGGTAAACATACTATTGTTAAGTCTGATTATGCAGAAATCTGACCTTTTGCAAGGAAAATGAGCTTAATGTTAAAGTTGTTGATGGTAGGCAGAAAACAAAAGTTTGCATAAAATAGTTGTGATGTAATGGGGATGTTTTTTGGCTATAAGCCAACAAAAATGAAGCAAGAGACTTCTCCATCGCCTTTTGGAGAGACTTCTCCATCACCTCACAAAACTAACAGCAATAAAGAGAGACTGCTTCATCACCACACACCGACTCAGCTCAGTTCTTCCACCGACACCACTCATCCCTCAAGACCCCCGGAACCCGCCGGGGCTGGACCCCGGC